>PVJD01005212.1:0-119644 GCA_004026545.1 Mormoops blainvillei
ATCACTGCCTTGAGGAGCTGTAATGTATGTGGAGGAGGGGTCAGAGAGGGAGCAATGCCACTAGCTTGGCTCTTGGCTGGCTCTCAGTTGCTTCCCCTGCTACCCACAAGCAAATTGGGACCTTCTGGTGTTGATTCCTGGGTGGGTGGGTTTGTGTACATTCTAGGACCCTGTGGGTCTCTCAAATGAACTTTCCTGTGAGATTGGCAGTGTTTCCTGCTGTCGCAACCCCCACAGGTTTTTATCGGTAGAGGTTTTGAGGCTTTTTTTCCCACTCTGGAACACTGGGTTGCCTCTCTCAATCCCCATTTGTTCCTCTCAGCTTATCTGCATGCAAATGAGGGACTGCCCTGTCAGCCAGCTACAGTCTTGCTGTTCAGCCCCTCTGCCCCAGCTGCCCATCTCCATCCCTCCTACCGATCTGGATGAATGTTTTTTCTTTAACTCCTTGGTTGTCAGACTTCCATACAGTTCGATTTTCTAGCAGTTCTGGTTATTTTTTGTTTTTAAATATGTTGTTATCCTTCTTTTGGTTGTGCGAGGATGCAAAACGTATCTACCTATGCCTCTATCTTGGCAGGAAGTCCAAAAGCATTTCTTTTGTCAGTTTCTATATCTTGCATATTGATATCATTTATAATTTAAAAGTTGAAATAAAACTTCATTTAGATCCTGTGAATCAATTTACTCATTAGGAAGATGTTCAGTTTGTTATTTAGCCTTACCCATTTTGACAAAAAGATATTGCTACCAGAAAGTTCTCTGCCATAAAAGTTTGCAAAGGAGCAATTTTATGATAATGTATATAATCTATTTTATGTTATATCAGGTGCTTTTTTCTATTTTTTATTCATAAAGGTCACATATATTAAAACATTGATCTAAAAACAGTCATATTCAGCCGGTGTGCTGTGGCACTCTGGCATGCCCCAAGAATTTTTAAAACATGCAATACCTGACTATTTAGTCAGGGGCACTGACCTCTTTTCCCTTAGACTGTCAAATAAAAAAATGACAGCCGATACAACAATAGCTGTCTGGTGTGAATGAATCAAAATGACACCTATTTTTTTGTCAAATTGGCAAAAAATTTATTTTTTGCTGTGCGGCAGAATTTTAGTAGTTTCTGTATGCCATGAGAGGAAAAAGGTTGAAAATCACTGTTCTAAAGGAATCCATTCAAATTCTTTGATACCTCACTCATGTATCACAAATGTATTTGCTAAAATGATTTGCCTGACCATTATGTTTCTGGACTCCAAATGGCATGAAATGGTGCCTTCTGTTTTGGGTAAAGTAGATTCATGCTTCAATAAGAAGCAAAGGACACAATCAAATTTACAAAATGACTCCAGGGTTTTCAAATGCAGTAAATTTTGCACGAGCTTTGACCTTTTTTAGGGTCAGTAGGGGATGTAGTATTTCTGTTCTTTTGTCCAAAAACGAGGAGCCATTCTAATATTCACAGGTAACAGAATCAAACAAGTCCTATAACTGTAGTCAGAAAAGAGTCAGAAGACCAGTTTTAAGTGGCTTTTTTATTTGTGTCAGTCTATCAAGCCTTGTAATTGTGCTTGATTGACAGAGGTATATTATTGTTGGTAGCATAAACCCTCTGAGGGACGAATATGACGCTGTTGTGCAGCCTGTTCTATTCCATTCAGCTTCAAAAACTGTCAGCTGGATTCAAAGCCCGGAATCTTGTAGACAGATGAATGGAGCAGACCTAGCCAAGTTAAACCCACAATACTGTTTCTGCCAATGTGGTAGATGAATTAGGAAAAGAAATCTTTGTAGAACTTTCAAATGAGAAACTCTGCTATCTTTACTTCATGTTGAAGCAACAATATGATGTTTAAGTCTATGGGAAATCTTTTCCAGATATACTAATAACTACAATTTATAGTAACTACCTACCACATCACTTTGCACACTAGTTCTCAAACCAGCTCTGTGAACTAAAGATTTGTTGTACCCATTTTACACAGAAGGAAGCCGAGGGCTGGGTAAGGTAAGTAATTTGCCCACGGACTCACATTTTGCAGGAACCAGAACCACACTTTGAACCCAGGCCCATCTCTCTTCGAAGCTCATTTGCCCCTACGTTTCAACGTGATTTTTCTCAGGCGCATAAGCTTTAATTGTGTTACCACTCTCTTCGCAGCTAGCTTTTTTGTTGTATCTTGTGCTATCACCTGTTATCTATGGCTCATTTTAAGTTTTTCCTAGTTGCCTGTAGATCTTAGTTGTCTGTCCAAAGAGTATGTGCCCTTTCATACTGCCAGTTATTCAAGACAAACTTTTAAATCATTTAATTGTCATTTTACAGAAGTAAATTGTATGGAGATATAAGCTTTGGCTCTTGAGTCAAGAAAACAGAATATAAAATTATCATGTTTTTCAGCAAATTTTCCTTTAATTGCTTCAATTTATTATATTCCTGCTTAATTATTAAAATATTGTGATTTCTATTTGCACTCAAAGAATGTGCTTTTGAATGTGTTGTAACTTATTTTTTTTTGTAATAAGGGGGTTGTTTATCTTGTAGTAAACAGTATTGTTACAAAATACCAGGATGGCTACATAAAGCCAGATGCAGTCACCATAAAAAACCAAAGAAACAAAACAAATCTGGAGAATTAATTTATGTTTAAAAGCTGTTTAAAGAGAGAGAGTTACAGTAGAATGACCTTAGGCTGTCAGATGGGTAATTCATTTTGGGACCCTGCACATCAGTTTGTCTCCTGGAAGAAAAGGTAGAAAAAGAGAATATAACTATAATTCTTACACAAAATAGATTCCCCGGTGTCTTTTCATGTCTTCTGTTTTGAGTGGTTTAAGCTACCATGTTTGAAGAGAGAACCGTGTTCAGCGGCAATTTGTTTCAGTGCTTCCCCGATGTTGTTTACGTAGACTCAATGTCAGGCAAAGCAGAACTTGGGAATTCCTCAAGGGACAAAGAGAATGGGTAAAGACCCTACAGAATGAAATGAGTATTAAATTAAAGAGGAAAAAGAGGAAGAGGAAACAGATATACAAAAATATTGACGATACTTTTCTTTGCAACAGTTTTTCTCTTGTGGCCTATTTCTAGGCACGATCTGTTTTAGAATAATGTTTGCTGTTCCAACAGACATCGCCTGACATGTTAGTGGCTTGCCATAATAGAAATTTATTTCTGATACATGGTGAGAGGCAGTGCTTCTTGCAGGAACCCTGTCTCCTAGAGTCTCTGCCATCTTTCATATGTGTGTTATAAAGTTACTCTGGGCATAGACATATAGCCATCAGATAACATAAATAAGGACAAAGAATGGAGGATCAGAAGAAGTACAAAATTTTATACTTTCTATCACTTCGGACCACATTTCTATGGCAAGAGTCAAGTCACATTTTCACACCTAGCATGAAAAGGAAAGAAATGTAGCTGTGAGCTCAGAAGAAAAGTAAACAAATTTGGTCCGCAGCCAGCATCTGCTGTCCTGTCTAGAAATAATTCCTGGAGAAATAGGCAGACCCAGAAATCCCCAGAGAAATGTACATAGGTATGTCACTTGGGTAATAATGTGGCCGCTGTCTTATTATCATATTTAGAGATGAAAACCTTTGTCAAAATTATTATCACTAGAAACTTTGAACAGATAAAGAAATTAAAAAAAGAAGAGAGTTCTTTTTAAAAAAGCAACATAAAAGTTGGGGGTGGTTTGTAAGAATAGGGTAATAATGCCAGTCCTGGAACCTTAGGCCCCCCTGGTTACTTAACCTCATTGCTAATGAAGGCTTTTTATCTTTAAGCACTTATGTAATCCTTAAAGCACTACCAGACACCGCTATGGCCTTTTCTCACTTCTCACGTTTTCTCATGCCACTGAATGATTTCATTACCCTGTACTGGGTCCCAAGTGACCTCAACTAGAAATAATTCTGGTTGTATATCCCCCAAATGGTTTCAGGGAAAAACTTAATTTTTACTAATGCTTTTGTGAAAAAATGACTAAACTCTTAGAGTCACTTTTATGGGTTTGAAGAGTGAGCAGCTGCTATTCTCATGGTGGGAAACATGATTGAAACAAAAAAGTGAGATTTTAAGGATGAATCCACTCTCCCCCAAAGATACTTGGTAGGTGAAGTGAGAGCTAGAACAGTGTTTCTTTTTAGATTAAAAAATTAAAAACAACAGATAGCACAAGGCAGTCAGAATTTTTCCAAAGGAGCCTCTCAGTTATAAAGTCTTTGCTGTTGGTTGCTGATCGGCCACCTGCATACCTTTCGATATCCAGTCCACAAACAAATGAGTGCCATGTCACGTCTCCCTGTTTGACTTTCTTGTGACCAAATATTAATCACATAGCTGAATTACTAGGGCTGTTTGCCTATGCAGACCTGTAAATACCTTATGGGACAGATTAGGAAAGTAATTAGTATATGACTTCTGTGTATTTGTGAGGCAACAGTTAGCCACAGCCAAAAAGGCAATCTAATGTAACATGCTACTACTTTAGTTTGGAGACATTTTAAATGTTAATATTATGAACAAGATTCAAATGAATGATATAAGGGTACATTGTTTCCTCATGAATGGCTAAGTATTTAATAATCTTCTGTAGCAATCTTCTGTGATTGTAGAGGAGGCCTCAATTCCCCATTCTTCCAAACCACCTACTTAAAACACTGATTTTTCTCTCATACAAAGAGTGGATCCTGCTTAATTTCTGATAAGTTAACATCATGAAGTTGGCCTACATTTGGCCTAATTAAGTGACCTGTTTGTTCTGAATTGAGCCCTGAACTATACTATAGAAAGAATTCCCTAGTTTAGTTATTTTTTAAATTATATTTTATTGATTATGATATTACAGTTGTCCCAATTTTCCCCCTTTGCCCTCCTCCACCCAGCACCCCCCACTCCCTTAGGCAATTTGCCCACCATTGTTCATGCCCATGGGTCTTGCAGATAAATTCTTTGGCTGCTCCATTTCCTATGCTGTACTTTACCTCCCTATGACTATTCTGTAGCTACCTATTTGTACTTCTTAATCTTCTCACCTCCTCTCCCATCCCCCACAGCCCACTCCTATCTGGCAACCAACAAAATGCTTTCCATATCCATGGTTCTGTCTCTGTTCTGTTTCCTTAGCTTGTGTTTAGATTCAACTGTTGATAGAGATGTATTTATTGACATTTTATTGTTCCTGGTTCTGATCTTTCTCTTATATAGGCCCTTTTAACATTTCATAAAATAATGGTTTGGTGACATGAACTCCTTTAGTTTTTTCTTCTCTGGGAAGTTCTTTATCTGCCCTTCAATTCTAAATGATAGCTCTGCTGGGCAGAGCAATCTTGACTGTAGGTTCCTGCTTTTCATGACATTGAATATTTCTTGCCAATCCCTTCTAACCTGCAAAGTTTCTTTTTGAGAAATCAGCTGACATTCTTATGGGAACTCCCCTATAGGTAACTAACTTCTTTTCTTTTGCTGATTTTAAGATTCTCTTTTTATCTTTAATCTTTGGCATTTTAATTATGATGTGTCTTGGAGTGGATCTCTTGCATCCATCTTGTTGGGACTCACTGTGCTTCTTGGACTTGCATATCTATTTCCTTCATCAAATTAGGGAAGAAGTCTCATTATTTTTTCCAATAGATTTCCAATTTCTTGCTCTTCCTCTTCTCCTTCTGGCACCCCTATGGTATGAATGTTAGAATGCCTGAAGTTATCCCATAGGCTGCTTACTCTAGCCTCATTTTTTTTGGATTCTTATTTTTCTTATTGTTCTGTTTGGGTGGTTTTGCTTATGTTCCAAATCATTGATTTGATTCTTGGTTTCATCCACTCTACTATTGTTTCCCTGTAAATTGTTCTTTATTTCACTTAGTCCATCCTTCATTTCTGACTGGGTCATTTTTATGCTGCTGAGATTCTCACTAAGTTCCTTGAGTGTCCTTATAACCAGTGTTTCAAACTCTGCATCTGATAGATTGCTTATCTCCATTTTATTTAGCTCTTTTTCTAGAGTTTTGATCTGTTCTTTCATTTGGACCATGTTTCTATTATGAGAGAAACTCCCAGAAACTCGGTTCTTCTAGCCAATGCAATAGGGAGTTGGAGATCTGCAAGTCCATTAGTGTGCAAGCAGGGTGTGCTGGCGGTCCATGCGCATGGAAGGGAATGGGCCCAGTTAAGGTGGGGGTGAGGGGCTGAAAGGCACAGGGTCAGGGTGAGGCAGGTAAGGGTGGCGAAGGTAAAGGCGCCAACTATATCATATAGTTATTAAAAGTATAGTGCCCATTCATTCACTGATTTATTCATCAAGCTTGTAATGAGTGCCTAATATGTGCCATGCCTTCTGTAATATATGATGGGGATAAATGGCAAATTAGACATAGCCACTGCCTTCAAGGATCTTAGAGTCTAGTGAGAACTAAACAAAGCAAAAACAAAGCAATATTATGTGAGAAATATACTCAGGATATGTCAAGGTATGATGGGGGAACAGTAGGGGAGTAAATAATCCATATTTGGATGGGGGGGATCAGGCTTGCCTCTGGATCTGAGATAAGTCAAGGCAATGTGAAAGTGAAACATCTAAGTAGTGCAGTGTTTTCAGGGAGGCTAGCATTTTCAAAGCCTTTGAGACATGAAAGTGACATTTGGGGAAACTGTATATTAAATAAAGTTGAAATGTGAAGTTCAAGAAGGAAATTAGGATGTAAGTAGAGCAGAGATCAGAGTAGGACAAGGCTGGAAAGTACCTTACATGCCTTGTTAAGTAATTATTCTGAAAGTATAGAGTCTGAAGATTTGAGAAGGGTGGGTGGCATGGTCAGACAAACATTTCAGGAGGTAACTCTTGCTAAAGGATGGGAAGAGGACAACGGGAAGAATGAGATATTAGGGCATTGTTGCAATTATTTAGAAATAGAATGGCCTAGAGGAATGTAGAGAATGGGATATATTCAGGTGGTAGTGATGAGGTAGAAATGGCAGAAACGTATGACTTAGATGTAAGGGTGAGAAGGAGGAAGAAGTTATGGTAATTCTCAGTTCCTGCTCCAGAGAATAACAGTGTGGGCCCCTGGGACAGGTAGAAAAGAAGGAGGAGCAGTTTGGGGTAGGGGATGGTGCTGAGGCCTGATGAGGAGTTGTTGAATTTAAATGCATATAGGACATCCATAGGGAAACATCTAGTAGCTAGATGACTAGTTTGGTATTCCCCCTCTGGGGAAGAGGTCTGAGCTGGAGTGAAAGCTTTAGGAATAAAGTACAGGTGGTTGTTGAAGTGATTGAAGCAGGTTTTGGCTGGTCAGCTGATGAAAATGGGATACTCCCTGCCTCAAGAATTTATCATTTAAGAAATAGTTGGAAAAACTGGAGCCCTTCGAGGAGACTGAGATGGAGTGCATAGAGAGGTGGAAAGAGAATTAAGACATACTACTGCCATGGGAGACACAAAGGAAACAGTCTCAAAATGAAAAGAATGGTAAAAGTGTCAGATACAAAAAAATGGTTGTTAGGATTAAGACTGAAAAGTGTCCATTGTGGTTTCCCAATAAAAAAGGACCTTGGTGCTGCTTTTCGGAATACCCCCATGCACGTTAACATTGCTTTGTTTTTTGACTGTGGCTTATACCTGTCAGCCGCTTTACCTACAGTGGGTAAAATGGACATAATACAAATCAACCACAGCTGGAAAACCGACGTATCCTCAGGACAACACATTTTATTAAAATGTCTCTCTTGATTATTCCCACAGTGTGAAATAAGACGTAGAGCAGTTGGATGGAGGATACATGCACACGGTGCCTAGTTGTACCTCACAGCTTAAAAGCACAACGGGAGGTCTCCTGTTTAGTTTCTTTCTCCCTCTCTCCTTTCATTCCTTAAATTATTTTTAACATGTAGTTTGTCTCAGACAGCTTTTTATCTGGTTAAAAAGAAGAGCCTTCACCTCTGTTTGCTCTTTATTAATGATACGAATCATTTGATGTTTAAATGCCAAATGACCAAGCCAGATAGAGCACTATTTCAGAAAGAGGAAATTTTATTAGGCATGTGAATGGCTAGGAAAATTGCAACTTGAGCTGAGACTTGAAAGATGGGAAATAGCTGGATCAGTGAAGAGGAAGAGGATGGCCTGAGAGGTGGTTATGAGCCATTGGAAAGGTCAAGGTGTCTGGTAGAAACAGTAAAGATTATCATGGGAGGCTTGCTCAGGATTCCTCTTGGAGAGCCTTGAGTACTAGACTTAGCAGTTTTAATTTTTCAATTCTAAGGGAAAAAACTGTAGGCAATTAATAAGCAACAAATGGAAACCTATTTAGAGTGATTGGTCTGAGAGCAATTTTCAGGAAAGCTGCTGGAAGCAACTGAAGACAGTCTGAGCTGCGTTAAAGGCGTGCCTAGGGTGGGCTTCATCTGAGAACGTGACCAATGACGAGTTCTAGGATTTATGTTGTAGAATGTATATAAGGAATGAGCCGGAGGAGAAGTGAAACAGCATAAGGCACTGTACGAACAGCAATTTAATAAACAAAGAAGCCTTTTGTGGGGGACAGAGATTTCAGTGTTATTTTAAGTTATTGGTAAGATATCTAAGTGGAGATAGTTATCGACTTTGAAAGATACCAAATTCTTCTTGTTGTGACCAGAAATGATCAGTTGGGGCTATATTTTCTCTACACTCTATTGCTGGCATGGTTGGAGTGGAGATAGTATTGCAAAATAGGAAACAGATCAAGACTGAGAAGAAGCTGCTGGATTTTCCAGTAAAAATGACCTTGGTGTTTGTATCAGTCAGGGTTCTCCAGAGAAACAGAAGACATTTACTTTAGGGAATTAACTTATGTGATTTTAGAGGCTGGTAAGTCCAAAATCTGTATGGCAGGCCAGCAGGCTAGGAACTGAGACAGGGTTTTTATGTTATGGTTTGAGGCAAAATTAACTCTTCTCTGAGAAACCTCAATTTTTGTTCTTAAGGCTTTCAACTGATTGGACAAAGCCCACATTATTGAGGATAAACTACTTTACATAAAGTCAACTGACTGTAAATGTCAATCACATTCAAAAACTATCTTCACAGCAACATCTAGACTCGTGTTTGACCAAACAACCAGGGACCATAGATCAGCCATTTTGACACGAAACCATCATGATGATATTTTCAAACAAGCACCTGTTCAAGCTGTACCTTTTTAGGTCCCTGTCAGACATGCACAGGCACATCTTCACGCTTGTCCTTTGTTGCCATCCTCTCCCTCCTCTGGAAATCCTCCCTCCTTCCTCCTTCAACCCGTTTCTTGATTCAGCTTTCATATTCCATGTGCTTAGTGATATAACTTTGGCTGTGATGTGTAAATACACATTTTTTCCCTTGAATTAATAGCGTTCTTTGCTATTAATTATGCAGTACGTTTAATTGGAAGTTAGGGATCAAAGCCCTTCTATATAGATCATTTGATGCCCCAGCCTGTGAAGCAGGTAAGGGTGATAATATTGCTCCATTTTATTCACCAACCGTGAATGGGGCTCAGAGAAGGGGAGCACCACACATGGGGCACACGTCTCCCAAGTGCACATGGGCAGCCCTAAGCTCTGCAGTGCTTATGTTTGATCTTTCTGCAGCAAGTAAACACAGATCTGCTGACTTTTTAGAGAAAGGCAGCAAAAGAGTCTCTCCTACTTGCCACAGTTGAGATGAAACACGCTGGAGGAAAAGTTTGGAACCTATGTGAAAGAAAGCATTTAATAATAGCATTTCTGCTGCACAGAACCTACCTCCGCATTCAGGGAGAGGACAAAAATGGGGCAGCAGGGGCAGGCCAGGGGCCGAGGTAAGCACAAGTCAGGAGGTCCAAGGGCAGGCCGAAGCAGAGGGGCATGGGGCTTGCTCTTCCTAATCACAGCCCCACTGTACCCTCCTTTCCTCCTAGTTTTAACCTGTCACATCTTCCAGTGTTTTGTGGAAGGAGAGTAGAAAAAGGAAAACTAGGGCATCTCTACAAAGTGGCTGAATCACCACTTCCTTCTATTAATAAACAAATGAAATCCATATTTGTGTAGCTAACCCACAGAAAAAGAAGAATGTTTGGCAGGCGCAGTAGAAACCCAATCTGGAAACTACAAATTTAAAAACAATTATTTTAAATTTCATATCACAAACTTCCTTTCGGAGGCTTGCATTCTCTACATCTATGTTAGGATATTCTTCTGGGAGTAAAAATCTAAGCGCTCCAGAGCTTTGTGCTGCCCAGAGCCATGGATTCTGTAGGACACATGAAAGCATACTTTAGTCCTGTACTGCAGACACAGTCTTTTGTTCTGATATATAATTTCATTCAACGGTAGTAGACACACATACTTTGTCTCTTGATTTGCAGTTTTGGGAACAATTTCAACTTGTTCCCTTCAAGAGCACATTATTAACAACCAATTGGCATACAGTTTCAGGCTTTTTCACAGGTGAGAGTGAAAACTGAAAGAGTGGATTAGAGAGTTCTCTGCAGGCACCCTGGATAATTTATCGCCCTTCGGTTATAATGGCTGAATGTATATATCTTTCACCATATGAAGCCTTCCATTTAGACTTCTAATCAATGGTGAAGAATAAGAACAGGTTTTTAAAATCCATCCCGTGGAGTGGAACTAATCAGCCTGTGGTTTCCTTTCAGGTACTCTGACCATTATCCAATATGCCCTATATATCCTCAGACAGGAAATGACCTGAAATTCCACTTCCACTTGTGGGGGTTATTTATGCCAATGCCCCTCTCCATGTCCACCCGACTCTCTACTTTGCATATTAAAGTTAAGCCTCTAATCACTGATTCTTCATGTCCATCTGGAAAGTTGATCTGGCATTGCAATTACATACAAACTTATTTTGTATGTTATATGGCATGAGTTGAAAAGAAACTATTTTTGAATTCTTGTATTGTTTACCAGTTTGAAAGATGAGGATTTATTCCTTTGCCTGACTAGATCCCCTGGGTTTTATTTGTTAAGGATGTTATTTTCCCATAGGCATTAACTGCCCGGTTTAGAAGGGGAACACTTCCTATTTTATCTCTAGTTTAGTGATGCGAGTAGAGTTTAGGAGGAAAGACTGCAGAGCAAAAACAAACTGATGGCAGTTTCAGACCACTGGAACATTCTGAACAAAATGAAAAGAAGAGTTTCTTGACCTTGTATCAAATATCATAATTTGTAATAAACTCACTATAGAAATCACATATTCCCTGTAATAGGCATTTTCCTATGTGCACAAGCATAATGTGCACATAAATGATCAGAACCAAAAGGCAAATGAACTTGTATTGGGAAACCGTCTCCCAGTCATCCTTGTGAGCAGGGGCCACTTTTATTTTGTCATTAAAAGTATCATTAAAGAATAGGCCGTTTCTTTTATTCCTATTCATTTCTAGAACTTTCCAGTAACTCTAATAACTAAAGCACCTCAGCCATTTTCTAGGCTTACGTTTTGTTAAAAATAAATTAAATAGAAAGCTTTCACTCATGAAATTATTACTAGAAATTGATCTGTCTTCTCTGTGCTAGTAGAGACTCAATCTATTGCCCTAAAATACAGTGATTACCAAGATGTAACCTACTTTCAGTGATTTCTAATACTCTTACCATATTGTCAGTAAATTAGACTCCATGGACAATGAGCATTCTTTTTGAGAGAGTTTTGATAAAAATGGGGATGGCTTATATTGGAATATTTTTTGTTTGGGAACTGGAAATCAGCCTCACTTCAGGTGTGAAGCATTTCCTTGCTACACCTTGCCCTTGCTCCATGACAGTAGCTCAGCAGGTGGGTCACCATTAAAATCAATCTCTTAGAAATAGATTGTTACATGTTTGTTCTTCTCTTATCTCATTCTGTGTGGGCTAGCCTTTTAAATACATTATCATACCAAGAATGGTATCTAAACAGTATTCTTAAACTATAGATCTTAAAAATTCTTTCTTTTAAATTATAACCAAAATTAGGTAAATATTATTTGGCCTCATCCATTAAAGGCATCATATGAAGCCCAGGAACATAAATATATGTACTTATATAAAACTAGCACCTTGTTGGATGTTAGACAACATCCAAATATATGAGGTCTGTCCAGGAAGTATCCAGCCATGCAATATGAAAAATGAAGTTTATTGAAGAAGATACAAGATGCTGAAAACACTGTATATACAATGACACCTCAGTACCCTTCAAAGTAGGCATGTTGGGACCTCACACAGTTCTCCCATTCACCATTAGTTGTCCCATTGTATTTCCCTGAATCTCACCAATGGTCTGAAATCTATTCCTTTTCAAAGGTGATTTTAGTTTTGGGAAAAACCAGAAGTTTCAAGGCACCAAATCTGGGCTGTAGGGGGGCTGAGTCACCTGGGTGATTTGATGTTTCACCAAAAAACTCTGCACAAGACATGATACGAGTGGGTGCATTGTAGTGATGAAGCTGCCAGTCACCAGGGGACCATAGCTGCGAACTTCTGAATCATCTGAATAGTTTCTGCAGAGGAATGTTCAAGCTTACCACAAAATTTGATGCAGATTCGTTGCTCTACTCACTCAGTAATTTTGAATATGATGGCCACACAGTACATATGCTCACTCAGTGGCATCTACCTTCAGTACGGTGAAGTCATCATTGCTCACACATGTGCATTCCAGTCCACTTTCCTTGGCTGCTAGGTTACACTGATGTCACGTAAACCATTCTCATTATATTAACAATGGTTGGACTTTTTGTGGACAGACCTTGTATATGTTATGTGATACTAAAAGCTCCATAGTGACACACTAAGTTCTAATATTGTCATTTAAAGCCTTGTAATTTCTTTCTAACACATTTGGAACTGATGTGTCTGTAGCAGTTGACCAAGATATTGACTCTTCAGTCAGAATGTCTTATAGCTCAAACTTTTCTGCTAAGTAGAAAACAAAATTATTTTTAGAAGAAGGATCTTTTCCTGAGATTTTATCTTTAAATCATGGAAAGCTTCAGGGTGCATAAAATTCAAAAAGTATAGAATTTTAGTTGGTGGGGACATCAAAAATTGATTACAGGTTTTCTGTTTGTTTTTTAAATTAATGAACTAAAAGTGGAGCCCAAATAGGAATTTGAAGGACGACATTGTCATGCTGACATACAACTATTCTACAGTGATGAAAATGGACATATGAATAATGGTATATAGTATGTTTTATCTAAATTAATTTATTTCTAAGGGAATATTTTAAAAATGCTTCATATTTTAAAATGTTCAATTCATCAACGTCGACATGTCACATCTGTTACAAAGATTTGTCTCTTGCTGAACTATAGCCAACAAATTTTTCAGAAATGACATTTTTCACAGTTTATTGTGTTCTGATCATCATGGCAAAAACCACATCAAGTGTATTTCTTGAGCGATGCTTAAGATACATTAGCCGTGTGCATTCTGTTTCTGCACGTGGAGTTTGCTTCTTAAGAGAAATAAGAACTGTTAAGTAAAGATGTCTTTCAGATTTCAATCGGCCATAAAGTCTCACATTTTTGTTTTTTAAATACTTGTGTGATTGAGAAATAGAATAGCACCATAAAGGAAATCTATTTCCTATTTTTAAGTATCATTATCCTTTAATTACTTGAGTTAAACCTCAAACCTTTGTTAATCTTTAATTGTTTACTTTTACCTTAATTTAAATGTAACTAGAAATAAGAAAAACTTTGGAGGCCTATTTAATATTGAATTGAATTAAAATATTTGAATAATTTAGCATTATTTATAAACTGATTTTATGACTCTTTTGGAAATTACATAAGATTGAATAATGTGTATGGTTATTGAAAAGGGTACTGCTGCAAAAACAAATTACTTTTTTTTATATAACAACTAGAATAAAACTGATTCTACAGTGTTGTTACGTGGGTTGAATATTTCTCATTCTTTACCTACTATGGGCTCTTTGTGAAAGGGAACCATTAAAAAAAGAATTTAAAAACCTGGGAAATTCCAACAGCAGAAAAAAAGGCAAGTTAAAGTCTATTCTCTAGGATCACAAAGCAAAATGGTTTCAAATTTATTGTTTTCTTCAAACATTTAAAAATCGGAATCAGGGTTTGGTCGAATCAACCTCTGTCTTCTGACTGGGACTGCCTTTTGCAGTTCCTGTCTGCAGTCGCAACATGGCCCTACAAACAGGGGGACCCGCTCCCACTGTGCTACATATAGATTGTTCATGTGGGAATATACACAGGAGCTAAAGGAACCTGGAACTGTACTACACCTGCCCTTTGACATCAGTGAAAAATCCTGCCTCTGCTTAATGGCAGAACCAGGCCCCTTGACTTCCTTTGTGAATAAGGACAGTACTGCCTAACTCCAGTGCCCTAGTTCATGCTTCACACACCTATGCATTCCGTGTGTATGTGTGCACGTGCATGTGTGTGAACTGAACTAAAACTTCTCCCCGAACTCTCCTTTCAATGAGAAAAAAATAAATGACTGAGGTTTGCAGTTTGTCAAAAGCTTTGAAAAGATGGCTTTAGCAGACTTTATTCCTGGATGTTTGTATTGCCTTTCCACCCCTTTAGGAGGGACCTGGTGGGATAGCCTAATTCACTTCATGCACACCAATTACTAACACAAATGTGTACCTTGGCCTACTTCCTTTCTTTTATACAATTTCAGGGATGGTCAGTCATCCATGCTCCAGGCAGGACATAGAGCCGTTCATGAATGGGAGCTTGTGCTTTATTCTCTCCCCAGAAGGCTCCGCGCATGCTGTGGCTACAGCCCGTGGAACACTATCTTTTTATCCCTCAGCAATTATTTCAGATCATTCAGAAAGAGCCTGCTGAGCCTCATCAATAGAGGTAATTTAGCCAGTGTCTCTAAAATGCTAACTTATATCTCCCGTCTCAGCTGAGAACACATATTATAGGAGAAATGAAATGTATTCAGTACCCTCTTGAAGATTACATTGCAGTACCTAATTTAGCCCCAGCATTATTAACTGAATAACATTATCTGTTAAAAGAAAGGTGGTTTATTTGACATTTATTAGTATTTTAATACAATCTATTTTATGGCAATGAGAAGAGAGAGCTATAACTAGTTTTTATAATTTGAGCCTTAGTCAAAGGCCTTCCAGTTGCTTGGGAATAACAAGCCGCCTCAAGTATGGGAAGCAGGGAATATATCAACTTCTTGGTGTTGCTTGTGACCACAAGTTCCACTGTCGAAAGGTCCATGCCTTATTTTTCCTTGTTCCTCCAGCACCACTACAGTACATGGAATTTAATAGATTAATTGAATAAAAATTCATATAAGGATGCATTTTTTAAAATCAAATATTTATTGTATGCCTTCCACCATTCAAGGAGCAGTATAGCAAAATACAGGGCCAGGCAAAAATAATGCCCCTTTTTTTTATTACAAAGTCATCAGCATGTAATTCTGTAACATACCAATATCACACTCAAGCACACCAGAGGACATTTTAGGTTCAAATTAAAATGATAAAGTATTGCACCCATATTACTACCCTACCAGCCACACTCAAGCAGGCATTACTTCTGCCAGACCCTGTAGTTTAGAAGTACAGGCTCTGGAATCTGACAGACCTGCATTTATACCTTTGCATTTCCACTTATTGGTTGTGTGGTCACCTCTGTCTCAGTTTCCACAATGGTAAAACAGGCTAAAAAAGGCACCTATAATGTCCACAAAACAAGTAGCATAGTGCCTGGCATGTTGTAACAGCACCATTTAAGTGTTAGCTGTTTGAGGAGCCTACCATTTAGTGGGAGAGGTACGAAATTAATAGGTATAATTTTAGGCAGAATGGAATGTCATAAAAGGATTAAAACGATCGCTGGATATTCCAAAGAAATTAAGTTCCCGTCTGTTGTAGGACAACAGGCAAATCTGTGTGGAAGAGGTGAAAAGTCCTAGAGCTTGGAAGGGGTTTCGACAGGTGAAACGGGCACCTTGATGGAAGCAAGCGTGTGCTGGGGTCAGGAGCCTGAAGCAACTGGGGGGAAGCCAGAAAGGCTGAGGGCCTCTCTGGAAGCTGAGCCAGGGGTTTTGACTGCTGCATGTAACTGAGCGTTGATTTGGTTAAAATGAGATGCTATTACATTTGATAGAGTAAAAGTGAACTTTAACATTCTGTGAGTCCATCTCGCTGGAACTGCCTGAGTGCTCTGGGGCCATGTTTCCCCCTCTGGCATTTCAGCAGCACTTTGTTACATAGCCACTGTAACTGTGTGTGTGCGCGCACGTGTGTGTGTGTGTGTGAAGAGGTTGGTAAAATGTATATGACCTTGTTACAGAAAATGTAAACATGGGTGCTTCATGTAAATTCTGTGGTAGCTCATCATGTATGATGTCTACAGACAGTAAAATTTGTAGGAAAATTCAGAGTATTTTGGGCAACATATTTTGTGAAATTACTCCATGCTTCCAGTGGTTTTTGAGTCTTTATTGAATAAACATAGATAGCATTATATTTATTATTGTTGTATTCAGTTATTGAGACTATACTTATATAACTAGTCCTAAAGAGATAGAAACTTAAAATAGCTAAAATAAATTAAAAGCATGTTTTTTGAAACTGTTAAAACAGTAACGGTAAAAACAACACATCAGACATTCTACTAAGTGATAAAAGCATTGATACAATTGAACTTCTTAAATATAGTTTGATGGATGTATCACAAACATAATGTGAAATGAATAACAAACATATCTGACAAAGAAATGGAGAGCACTGCCCCACCTCATGCCTCCCGTCGCGTCACTTCTCTCCTTAACAGAGTAGATGCTGCGGTCCATCGTTACAGTCATACTCTTGCATACACCTGCCTCACCCCTCCCTCTGTCCTGGCCTGGGGAAACCCCAAGCCTATTTGCATACCAGTCACCCTCTACTCTATACCTGTGCCTACATTGCTCAATGTGTGTGAAAAAACAAAAAACAAAAAAACCCAACTTTCTTAGCTGGTTTCACTTAAAACTCTCAGCCACTGTTCTCAAGAGGTTCCACAGAGCTGCCCATACCACTAACCCATGTTTCCAGTTTCTTAGTTATTTCAAATCCTCCCTTGCTAGTGAATCCTCCAATATCTTCTTCCCACTTAACTTTGTTGATAACCTTGTTTTTTATTTCTGAGAAAATCAAAGAAATCACAGTATAACTTGCACACAGTCCCACCACCAAATCTGATCATTTACTCAGATCTGTACCCTCCTTTCCCCCGTCAAAGGGATGAACTGCCCCTTCACTGGTGCATTTGAGCCAAAATCCCCTCTGCCTTGCTCAAGGTCATTGCTCTTACAATTGCCTCTCTCCTATATCATCGATTTCCCTCTGTTGGATAATTCTATTAGCATAAAATGAGGCCATAATATCTTCCTTCTTAAAAAATGAAAATAGAACTTTGTTGACCCCATATTTTCCCCAGAGAATGTTGCCTTTGTTCAGTCTCACTGCCCTTCACAGCAAAACTCCTAGAAAGAGTTGCCCACAATCACCAAATACTGTTTTCTCATTCTCTCTAGGATTTCTGTCAGGCTGCTGGAAACATTCTTGTCTGGTCACTGGTTACCTTCACCATGACAGATGTAGTGATCCAGGTTCAGTTCAAATTTGACTGGACTACTTTCGACACAGTCAGTTCCTCTCTTCTTCTCAAAACACTTTTCTTGTTTGTCCCCTTGCTTGATATCATGGCAACTCCTCTACCCCACTGGCCACTCCTTCTCAGCCTGGCTTGTTCTTTTTCTTCTTCATGGTCTCTAAATATTGGAATGCTTGGGCTCAGTGCTTGGACCTTTTGTCTTCCTTATGTACATTCACTTGCAAGGTGATCTCATATAATCTCATGGTTTTAAATATTATCTATATGTCAAAGGCTCCCAGATCTATATCTCAGGCCAGGACTTCACCTATGAACTCTGGACTTGTGTGATCTATATATCTACTCAACACCAACACATGGCTATTTCAGAGATCTCTCAAACTCAGCATGCCTGGCACCAAACTCTTACGTGTCTACCCTCCAAGCAGCTCCTCATTCAGTCTCCGGTACATCAGTGACACATCCGTGCCTGTAGCTGGTCTAGCCAAACCTGGGATGCATTCCTGATTCCTCTTTTTTCTAATATCCATCATTCAGTCTGCAAATCTGGCACCTTTTTGTTACCATATATGTAGAATCTAACCACTTTTTAATTATTAGTTTGAAAATTTTTTATTGTATTTTTTCCATTACCATTTAGCCCCCTCATACCCCCTCCCCGACAATCAACACTCTGTTGTCCATGGCCATGAGCCCTTTTTTCCTTTTTGCTCGATCCCTCCTCCCCCTAACCTACCCCCCACCCCAATAGCTTTCATCCTGCTCTCTATCTATGAGTATAAGCCAGTGGAAAAAGACAAATACCATATGATTTCACTCATATGTGGAATCTAATGAACAAGCTGAACTAACAAGCAAAATGGAGCATGTAACCACTTTTTACCTTCACCTCTACTACCCTGGCACATCCTAGCATTTATTTTTTACTTGGATTGTTACAAAAGCCTCCTGCCTTCTCTGCATGCTCAAACCCCCTACAGCCTTTTTTATTCAATGAGCATAAATTTTTTTTGAAATATAATTCAGATTATATCACTTCCCCTTACAAAACCTCTTCCCTGTGGCTTTGTATCTCTCCCTGGTTAAAGGCCAAGTCCTTATTATGACTTACAAAGTCCTACATGATCTGTCCCTCTGCCTCTATGACTGCCCTCCTTACGCCTTTCCCGTTACTCTCTCCAATTCAGACACATTGTCACTTGAACACCCTGTCTCTGCCTGATGGGGCGTTCTACCTGCTGTTCCTTTTTCCTCTGTTCAGAGAGTTCTTCCATGGCCACCCTGTGAAATAACACCCTCCCACTGAATTGCTCTCCAGCCTTCTTAACCTTATATATACTTCATCTTATTTGCTATAATAATCTGCCACTTTATTTATAAATAACCTCTTAAAGCCTCTCCCCTCTAACAAGAGTGATAGCAAGGACTTTGTTTTGTTTACTGTATCCTAGTTTCTGAAGAAAGCCTAGTAGACTGGAGGTGCTTAGCAAGCATTAGTGTATGAATAAAAAGAAATGAAATTTCACTGTTCCCACATTCAACAGACCTCTCCCTCAGAGACCCCAGAGATTTGGGGCATGGAATACTTCTGTTTTCTGCCTCCGTACATCCAGATCTATGTCCTCACTTTCTTTCTTCTCTTCTCAGACAAAATGGTGCCCATCTTCTAACCCTATTCTCTGACATTACTTCCTTTTGTGTTCTCTTACATACTGATTTTGCTCTACAAGCTATTTCTTTTCTCTCAGCTAACAGTTTTTTGCCAGTAGCTAAACATTTGCAAAGCCTTCTCACCTTACTGAAAAAACAAGCCTAATATCCCTTTTAGTTACTATCCTATTTCTTTTCTTTTCCTCATGGAATTGTCTATTGAAAGTGGCACATTGGCACACATATTTTCCACAGTTTGCCTTTATAGACATTTCTGATTAAACCCAGTGTCCTTTCCCAAAGTCTACAAACCCAGCCTCAGAATCTTGTTTTAACACATTATTCCAGGCAACCATTGCCAACCAATCAGTCGGTACTTAGGATGACACCTGCTTGCTACCTGTGCTGCTTAGTATTTTTTAAGTGGTGCTTATTTTTTACTTGATTGACTTACCTCCCTGCTCAATCAGTAAAGATTGTGACACCCTATTATTTAATGCAGAAGATTCTTTGCAGTCCTCATTTAAATTTCCTTTTTTGAAGTTCTCTGAAATCTTGACTTATTTAACTTGAGCGTTATTTTGTTGTTGTTGTTGTTGTTGTTTTTAATGCTGAGTTGGGTGTTATGGGACCCTAGAAAGCTTTTTTAAAGTTCCCATCCTCCCTCCTCTTCCCCTTTGGCAACCATTAGCTTGTTTTGTATATCTATAGGTCTGTTTATGTTTTGTTTTGTTTATTCATTCTTTTTATTTTTTTAGACTTCACATAACAATGAGATCAAATGGTATTTAGTCTTTCTCTGTCTGATGTAGTTCACTTAGCATAATACCCTCTGGGTTCACCTTCTTTATCAACTCACCTATTGTTGGAAATCTAAGTTGCTTCTCTAGTTTGGCTAGTGCTCATAACGCCTCAATGAGCAGAAGAGTGCATGTGTCTTTTCAAATTAGTGTTCTTGTTTTCTTTGGGTAAATACCCAGTAATGAAATTGCTGAATCATATGGCAAACCCATTTTTAATTTACTGAGGAATCCCCATGTTGGCTTCCATAATTGCTGCACTAATTTGCAGTCCCACCAACAGCATACTAGGGTCCCCATTTCCTCATATCTTCTGTAGCACTTGTTATTCATTGACTTATTGGTGATAGCCATTCCGACAGGTGGGAGGTGATATTTCGTTGTGATTTTAATTTGTATTTCTCTGATGATTAGTGATGTTGAGTATATTTTCTGTTGGCCATCTGTATGTCCTTTTGGGAGAAATGGCTATTCAGGTCCTGGGTCCATTTTCTAATTGGATTGTTTGGTGGGAGGTGTTGAGCTATGTGAGTTCTTCATGTATTTTGGATATTAATCCCTTATTGGATGTATTATTTACAAACATCTTCTCACATCCAATAGGTTGTCTTTCATTTTGTTGATAGCTTTGTCCACTGTGCAGAAACTTTTTACTTTGATGTATCCCCATTTTTTTTTTGTTTGTTTTCCTTGTCAAAGAAGATATGTCCAAAAAGATATTACTAAAAGCAATGTCCAGGAGTTTACTGCCAATTTTTTCTTCTAGGAATTTTATGGTTTCAGGTCTAACATTTAAGTCCTTAATCCATTTTGACTTCATTTTTGTATGTGGTATAAGGAAGTGGTTAAATTTCACTTTTTACATGTATCTGTTCAATTTTCCCAACACCATTTATTGAAGAGACTGTCTTTTCCTCATTGTGCATCCTTGCCTCCTTTATCATAGATTATTTGACTGTATATGCTAGGATTTATTTCTGGGCTCTCTATTCTATCCCATTCTATATATCTGTTTTATACCAGTCCTATACTCTTTTGATTGTTGCAGCTTTGTAGTATGGTTTGATATTGAGGAGCATGAAACCTCTCACTTTGTTCCTTCTCCAGAGTTCTTTGGTTAAGCAGGGTCTTTTGTAGTTGCATATAAATTTTAGGTTAGTCCTAATTCTAAGAAGAATGCCAGCGATATTTTGATAGGGATTTCATTAAGCCTGTATACAATTTTAGGTAGTAAGGACATTTTAACAATATTAACCCTTCCAATCTATGAGCAAGATACGTTCTTCCATTTATTTGTGTCTCATTCAATCTCTTCAGTGTTTTATAGTTTTCAAAGTACAAGCCTTTCACCTCTTTGGTTAAATTTATTCCTAGGTAATTTATACTTTTTGATGCAATTGTAAATTGGATTGTTTTCTTAATTTATTTTTCTGATTGTTAATTATTGGTGTCTAGAAACACAACAGATTTGTTTGTATATTGAGACTGTATTCTGCAAATTTACTGAAGTCATTTATTAGTTCTAATAGTTATTTGGTGGATTCTTTAGGGTTTGTGTACACACACACACACACACACACACACGCATATGTATATACTATCATGACTACTGCAAATAATAAAAGTTTTACTTCTTCCTTTCTAATGTGGATGCCTTTTATTCCTTTGTCCTGTCAGATTGCTGTGGCTAGGACTTTCAATACCATGTTGAATAGTAGTGGTGAGAACAGGCAACCTTGTCTTGTTCCTAATCATAGAGGAAGGACTTTTAACTTTTCACCATTGAGTATATTAGCTGTGGGTTCGTCGCATATGGCCTTTACTATATTGAGATATGTTCCTCCTTTCCCCACCTTGTTGAGAGTTTTTATTGTAAAAAGATATTGAATTTTATTGAATGCTTTTTCTGCTTTTATTGAGACAATCACATGGTTTTATCCTTTATTTTGTTTATTTTAATGTGATGTATTGCATTGATTGATTTACAGATGTTACAACATTCTTCCGCCTGTGGGAAAAATCCCACTTGGTGATGGTGTATAATTTTTTAATGTGTTGTTGAATCAGTTTGCTAATATTTTATTGAGAATTTTTGCATCTATGTTCATAAAGGATATTGGCCTATAATTTTTTTGTAATGTCTTTATCTGATTTTTGTATCAGGCTAATGCTGGCTTCATGAAATGAGTTTGGAAGCATTCCTTCCTCTACAATTTTTGTTTTTTGAAATAGTTTAAGAAGGATAGGTATTAATTCTTCCTTGAATGTTTGGTAGAATTCACCTGTGAAAGTATATGGTCCTGGACTTTTATTTGTCGGAAATTTTTTGATTACTGCTTCAATTTCATTCCTGATAATTGATCTGTTTAGATTTTTAAAAATTTCTTTCTGGTTGTTTTGGAAGGTTTTATACTTCTAGAAATTTATCCACTTTTAGATTGTCAAATTTGTTGGTGTGTAATTGTTCTAGTATTCTTTAATGCTTTTTAAAAAAAATTTCTGTGGTGTTGGTTGTAACTTCTCTTTCATTTATAACTATTTTGGGGGTATGTCTTTTTTTTTCTTAATGAGTTTGGCTAAAGGTTTGTCTATTTTATTTATCTTTTCAAAGAACCAGCTCTTAGTTTTATTGATTTGATCTTTTCTTTTTAGAATTTTTTTATTCTTTTTTCCATTATCATTTAACGCTCTATATCCCCCTTCCCGCTGCAGTCATCATACTCTTGTCCATGTCCACAAGTCCTTTTCCATTTTAGCTTGATCCCTCCACCCCCAGCCATCCCCCATAATTGTCATCCTGCTCTCTATGAGTCTGTCTCTATTTTGCTTGTTAGTTCAGTTTGTTCGTTAGGTTCTGCATATAAGTGAGATCATATGGTATTTGTCTTTCTTTGTCTGGCTTATTTCATTTAGCATAATGCTCTCCAGGTCCATCCATGGTGTCGCAAACAGTAAAATTTTCTACTTTTTTATGGCTGAGTAGCATTCCATTGTTCAATGTCCCATAGTTTTATTCACTCACCTACTGATGGACACTTGGGCTGCTGCCAAATCTCAGTGATTTTAAATAATGATGCAATGAACATAGTGGTGCTTATGTTTTTTCAAATTAGTGCTTTGGGTTCCTTTGTATATATTGCCAGAAGTGGGATCACTGGGTCAAAAGACAGATCCGTTTGTAGTTTTTCGAGGTATCTCCATACCGCTTTCTACAGTAGGCTGCACCAGTTTGCATTCCCACCGACAGTGCAAAAGGGTTTCCTTTTCTCCACATCCTCGCCAGCCCTTGTTGTTGATTTATTGATGATAGCCATTGTGACAGGTGTGAGGTGATACCTTGTTGTTGTTTTAATTTGCATCTCTCTGATAATTAGTGATGTTGAGCATCTTTTCATGTCTACTGGCCATCTGTATGTCTCCTTGGGGAAGTGTCTGTTCAGGTCTTTTACCTGTTTTATAAAGGGATTTTTTTTTTTGGTGTTGCATTTTTAAGTTCTTTATAAATTTTGGATCTTAACCCCTTATCAGATGTATTGGTGAATATGTTCTCCCATTCCATGAGTTGTCTTTTTATTTTGCTGATGGTTTCCTCTGTTGCACAAAAGCTTTGTAGTTTGAGTTAGTCCCAGTTGTTTATATTTTCTTTTGTTTCCCTTGCCTGGGGAGATGTATCAGATAAAATATTACTATGAGCAATGTCCAGGATTTACTGCCTTTGTTTTATTCTAGGATTTTTATGGCTAGTCAATTCTGAATTTTTTATTGTTTTTTTCTATTGTTTTTAAATTTCTATTTTGTTTATTTCTTCTCTGATCTTAACCATTTCCTTCCTTCTGTTTAGTTTGGGCTTTGTTTGTTCTTCTTCTAGTTCCTTTAATTGTGGAGTTAAATTGCTTATTTGGGATATTCTTGATTCTTGAAGTAGGCTTATATAGCTATAAACTTCCCTCTTAGGACTCTTTGTAGTCCTCATTTAAATTATTCTTTTGAAATTCTCTCAAATCTTGGCTTCTTTAACTGGAGTTTGTTGTTGTTTTTAATGTTTTCTTTCCTCAATTACCTTTTTGCAACCCTCTTCCTCTATTGTTCATATTTCTCTACCCGGGAGATCTTAACTTCAAGTGAATGATTTACTAGAGAATCTATGGATAGACTTCAGGGTATGTGTACATATGTGTGCATGCAAAACTTTAAGTATTTCATATGCGGACATTTCTCAGTAGAGCAGCTGTACTTTTATCTAATTTAAAGGAGTGTTGAGAATCACTCTGACTTGCTTCCCCTGGGTAATCTCTCCTAAGCCCAAGGCTTCAGCCACTAGCATGATGCAAGTGAGAGCGCAAAAGGGTTCAAGTCAGACAAATCCATGTTAATATTCCAGCTTCCCAGTTTAGAAGCTGTGTGTCTCTGGGAATATTACCTTACCTCTTTGATACTTGGCTTATTCAACTAAAAAAACAGTGGAAATGACCCCTAATTTACAGATTTAGAGTAATAGAGATGTCATTTGTAAAGCTCTTGGTGACTTGTGGTAGTCAGTAAGTAGTAGTTTCTATTATTATTTATTTTTCTTTATTATTAATTAAGTTTATTGGGGTGATATTGGGTAATAAAATTATATAGGTTTCAGGGGTATGATTCTATGATACCTCATCTGTACATTGCATTGTCTGCCCACCACCCAGTGCAGTCCCCAGCATCTCGGTCACTAAAGCATATCAGCTTGTCATCTTGAAGAACTACTCTTCCCCAATTTTAATATAGGTTTTCATTTTGGGGGTTCTGTGTCTCTACAGCAATAAGCATTATGTGACTTATGCATCATAATTTGTTTACTTTGGTAGCACACATTTATTAATGCAAAATATATAGGACAGACAGCTGCAGAGAGAAGTCAGGTCTATTTTTTTGCACAATATTTAGAAAAGTCAAATTGGATACTTATATAAATTTAACCGTACTGAGAGATGTTTATAAATTGGCTTCCAGTATATGTCTGGAGCAATAAAGTAGCACACTTTTTGAAGATGTTAATAAACGTAGCAGAAACCAAATTATTTACTATTTACTGTACCATCATAATCTACAGGACAGTGAAACTTCCCTCTGCGTTCTTTAAAAGGCATGTGTTTTTAAAACTATGGAAGCTGAGCAGGTGTCTCGTCTCATTTATTCCATATGTTCATTGTACCATATTAAACTTGTTCATAAAGCTAGTCATTTATTCATACCTTGATAATCTTCCCTGGTTCCATGCCCATTGGTGAAAACCCTTGAATATGTACAGTAATCTGCCTTTATCTGTGGTTTCACCTTCCACAGATTCAGTTTCCAGCAGTCAACTTTGGTCCAAAAATATTAAATGGAGCATTCCAGAAATCAACAATTTCTAAGTTTCGCATTGTCCATGATTCTAAGGAGCATGATAAAATCTCGCACCGCCCCACTCCCTCCTGGGTGCAGCAAAAACCATCCCTTTCTTCAGCATCTCCACCCCACTTCATCTCTCACATTTCTCACATCATCACAAGAGGAAGGTTGAGGACAGTACAGTGAGATATTTTGAGAGAGAGAGAGAGAGAGAGAGACTACATTCACATAATTTTTATTATAGTATATTGTTATAATTGTTCTATATGATTACTAGTTGTTGTTAATCAGTTACTGTGCCCTATTTATAAAATAAACTTTATTGTAGGTGTGTATGCATAGGAAAAAATATAGTATATGTAGGGCTCTGTACTCTCTGTGGTTTCAGGAGGGTATGCATATGTATCCCCTGCAACTAAGAGGGGGCTACTCTGTAATGTTTTAGGAGTTTGATACACATTTACAGCCAAAATCATTAAGTTCTTTAAATGACCCCATAAAATAATACAGATAAATCTCAAAACCCAAATGTTTTGGTTTGCAAAACAGCAATTTTCCAATAAACCGCCTAGCAGGGATCTCCAGTCTGAGTGGGGCCCTGCCCTCCTATCATGCAGGCTTGATTCTAGAATTCTTCCCCTTTCTCTTCTTCTAATTTCCTCCTAAGAGTGGTATGCGGCACACACAGAAAGTGAATTTAAAACCTTTACTTACTGAATTTTGAAGAATAGCTTTACGAATTTTGCAACATAATTCCAAGTAATTTACAATACCCTGAGCTGGTAAAAAATTGGAAAATGGAATAAATTACTGACCTAGATCTTTGAATGAATGAATCTAGTATGGAAAAAATTAACAACTTAGGTAAGGTTTGTTTAAAAGTTTTCTGCAGCAAATTAGGTATCATGTGATAAATATATTTATAATCAAGGTATGAAACTAATAAAATTTTGAGAAGTAAGGAAAAATCTAAATAGAGTAATAATTACCCATAATTCCAACACCCAGAAATAACCACTATTTTGTATACTTTTTCTTGCTTTCCCCCTCCCTTCTTCCCTCTTTCCTCTCTCTTTTTCCCTTTCTTTCCTTTCTCTTTCTTTTTTCTTTCTTCTTTTCACATAGACAGATTTACAAATGTGTCACAATAAATATGTATGTATACACATATAAAATTATGTCCTAGAAAATGTATAATCTGTATTTTATATACTAAAATATATAGAAAAATATATATAAATTTCATAATTGTAATAACACTGCATTTTCAGTTTTGTGTCATAAGGAAATAATCAGGGATATAGTCAAATATTTATTAAGAAATATATAAAAATTATGTATAATAGCAAAATCTGAAGCAACCTCAATGACAGTTAGACATTCAGTAGATTTTAATGTTGTAAATTAATGCATAAATAAGTCTTTTTCTTATGTTCTGTATGTGCAATATTTAATGACAAAAATGCACATATAAAATTCTTTACTTTTCTTGTTTCCATTATGAATATTTAATTATAAGAAAGGAAAGAATTCTTTTTTCTTCATATTTTCTCCAACACTTGTTACTTGTCTTGTTGATAATAGCCATTCTAATAGGTATGAGGTGGTATCTCATTGTGGTTTTGATTTGCATTTTCATAATAGCTAGTGAAGTTGACCATCTTTTCATATATCTGTTAACTATTTATATGTTTCTTGAGGGATATTTCTGTTCAGGTCCTCTGCCCATGTTTTAAATTGGATTGTTTGCTTTTTTGTTATTCAGTTGTATAAGTTCTTTGTACAATATATTTTGGATATTAACCCATGTTGGAAGTGTTGTTTGTAAATACTTTCTTCCATTCAGTTGGTTGCCTTTTTGTTTTGTTGATGGCTTCTTTTACTCTGCAGAAGTTTTCTAGTTTGATATAGTCCCATTCATTTATTTTTGCTTTTATTTTCCTTACCTTTGAGGTCAAATTCATAAAATCTTTTCTAAGACCAAGGTCCAAGTTTAGGACCTAAGTTCTCCTCTATGTAATTTATCATTTCAGGTCTTATATTTAGGTCTTTGATCTATTTTGATATATATAGTTTTTATATATGGTGACACACAGCAGTGTAGTGCTGGTGGGAATGTAAACTGGCACAACCACTGTGGAAAACAGTGTGGCAGATTCTCAAAAAATTAAGAAGAGAGAAACCATATGACCCAGCAACCCGACTTCTGGATATCTAGCCAAAAAAAATGGAAAAAATTATTTGCAAAGATAGATGCACCCCCATGTTCATTGCAGCATTATTTATGGTGACCAAGACATGGAAGTAACCAAAGTGTCCTTTGCTAGATGATTGGATAAAGAACATGTGGTACATATATACAATGTAATACTATTCAGCCATAAGAAAATATAAAATATTGCCATTTGGGACAACATGGATGGATCTTGAGAATATCATGCTAAGTGAAATAAGCCAGAAACAAAAAGCCAAGAACCATATGATTTCACTCATATGTGGGATATAAAATTTAAAGCAACAAATGAACAAACAAGACAAACAAACAAATAAAAACCCATCGACACAGACAACAATATGATGGTTACCAGAGGGAAAAGGGAGTGAGTAGGATAGTAGGGGTAAATGGGGTCAAATGTATGGTGACAGAGAAAAATTTGACTTTGGGCAACAAACACATGATGCAATATACAGATAATGTATTATAGAATTGTACACTTGAAGCCTGTATAATTTGATTAATCAATGTGACCACAATAAATTTAGTTTTTAGAAACTGTGATATATATATATGTAATTTAAAAAGAAAGAAAAGATAAATATGGTATTGTGTTAGAAAATATAATAATGCTTTTTAATTATTGTGGGAAGGACTTGTCAACCTGATTAAATGTAAGACTAAATCTTTAAATACAGTTATTTATTTGTAACAGACAAACATGAAAGAAATCTTCCAAGTTTTGAATCAATTTTTGTTTTCTTTCCATTAACCCAACAAAACCATCTTTATGCTTGCCCTTGCTCTCTTTCTCTCTCAGTTTAAAATATATAGATATATCCACAATGCTTGAGACTCTAGCTCTTTATTTTCCTCTAGTATAGAATATGGTTTCTTCTTCCCAGAATTAAAACCACTGAGGATTAGGGATTTTTTTTAAATTAATTCTTAAATTGAAATGCTCTTATCTAAGTAACACTATGTGACTATGGCTAAAGTCAGAATTATTAATATCTATCCTCTAGGGTAACACATTAGGCAATATAAATTATGAATGATGTTTATTTTAGTCAAGCATGTAAGAGTCCTTGGAAGCATGAGCAGCTTAGAGACATTGTGAGTTTATGCAGTCTTTGCAAAGTATTTTAAAATTAATGCACATAATCCCTAATGCTTTCCTTCTTCAATTGCTTTTCTCTATAGTATAACACTTGCATATTAATTTGTTTTTGAATTGATAGACTTTTTATCTAAAGTTGTATTTGTTGAAGGAATTGTTGGCATTAGGTATATTATCTACTTTAAATTGCCATGCTAAATTTTATAGCATTTTATAAGTACCAAAGTAATTTGACATAACAGCCTCACATTAATCAGATATAGAAGCTTAATCAAACTAGGTAGAGATTTTTCTTCAGGATAGATCTCTCATGCTTTTTGTTCTGTGCCATGTGCAAAGGATCTGAATTGTCCTGTGAAACCCCTGCAGTCTTTGCCTGCCTCAGTTCCCTCTCTATTATCTGAATAAGATTCCACCAAGTGGGGAGACTTTCCCTTTGACATGAATGTGTTTATCCTGCAGTGAGCAGAAGCCAAGAGAGCCCTTTCTGAAATATTGGATTAAGAAGCTGGATTTCAAAAATATAACCCTGTAATGTGAGAATAGTAAACTTTCTAATGGTTATATAAAAATATTGTAAACCATCTATGGGCCAGTCAAAATACTCTCACATTTCAGCGATTCAACAGTTTTTCCAGAAGCACCTTGTAACTTGGGCACTAAGATATTGGGGTTAAATGTGAACAAATTCCTGGTGCTGGGAGAGGCTAGGCGGGATTCCTGCTTCCAGGTGCTGCAAGTGTAGTGCACATCTGCTTCGTTTGCTGGCATGGACTTTACATCAAACTGAGATGCCTGCAAGGTTAAGGGATCCCACTGACATGATTCTAGGATAGGATTCCTGTTGGTCCCCATAATCTCCTGCCACCAGGACAACCCTGTTGCCACTCAGAGTTCCTATGATGTTACTCTAAAGCTTTACCTGAATTTCTACCTCCAAAGTTGTTTTCACCTGAGGGAAAAATAAGCTTGGCATCCGAATGCGTGGATATGAGAATTTTCAAGAGGTAATGAAGTTATAGTGATCACCTTGAAATGATCTTTTTAGGCAGTATGGGTTCCAAAATGCAAAATGCATAGAAATAATTGTTTTTAAGTATTTTCTCCCAGTTCAAGAGAATGAAATAAACCATAACTGAACCTGCTAAAATGGTCATCAAACTTGGGTTCCCTAAAGAGGAGTTGCGAAGTTTTTAAAGCAATTTCTTTCTAATTACCTTGAAGAAGAGGTAACACCTTTAGAGTTGTGTGAACAGTACTAATATTCCCTCAAGTTTTTGTAAATGTAAGTGTTTTTATTGACAATTTATCACAGTAAATTTATGTGGATCTGTTATCCTAACCAGTATTTTAAAGTGAGACTGTACTTTAAAAGTACAAATTTTGTGTGCCTGTCTGTGCATGTGTTAATGAAAAAACAGAATTTGTCCCATCTGAAAAGGAATGACACAGATTTGCCACCCATAAAAAAGTATCATGTAGTGAAACTAATTGCCTCAGTCAAAATCTAAATGACTTAGTAGATTTAGAGAAAAGTGTTAGCACTTTCTGACAACCATAATTGTGATAACAACCCAACAAAGAATGGTTAATATTGCTCTTTAATTGCCTAATGTAACAATACATACTCCAGTGATAGGTCATCTCATTTCTCACGTTGCGTTGTGGTTTACTTCACAAAACTTTCAAATTGCTTTGAACCCTTCCTTGTCAGGCATCAGCTACTGGCTGATTGCTTGCTTGCCATACTGTTCTGATTACCGCTTTTTAAAGCCAGCCCCTCCTGCTGTTTCTTTTACTTCATGCTGGTGCCTTAGCTGCCTTGAGGGCATTGCATGGAGCTGTTGACATTCAGTAAATCAGCCGCTCGGCATTCTCCATCTTCGCGTCTATGTTTGTTCCAAATGTCAGGATTTCTGTGATTTAACTATTTCCCTTGGCATGGCTCTTGATTATACTATATTCAGGTTTTTTTATTTATAGTAACAGTTCAGTGATTTGTTTGGGAAAAAACATCCTTTTCAGGAATTTTGTTTTTAAAAATTCAACTAAGTTGTATTTTGTGAGCCTTCATCATAATTTATAACTATCCATTTGAAGAATATTTTAGACTGAATGTAATTTTCACAGTTGATTATTAGTAATGTTCACTACCTGTAAATTATGGTAGACTAGAAAGAATACCTACTAATGAATGAAAATACCTGTATTTCTCAATGAATTACTCAGAAGCAACTTGAAAAATTCTGAGGTGTGTCTTTTGGTTATTTGTGAAGAAGGTTTTATCACCCAGGGCCTTTGCTCCCTGGGAGTTTCTGAGGTGCACTTCTCTTTGGGCTCTAACTGGCTCTCAGACTCTCTGGTGTGCTCTGCACTCCCGTGGGGAAGCTCTCACTGTCCCACCCACAGACACCTCCCCTCGGATCACTTCCCTCATTTGTTTAGAGGGCTCTGCTCCGATAACTACAGGATTCCAGCTGCTAGACTGATTTCTGACACACATTCTAGGTACCTGCTAGTGAAGAGTTTGTTATATCACATTGAGTGTGGGCAGTTCCAGAATTTTGGGTAAGAGTTACAAGGCTTGCATTCTATAATCCATGTTTTAGAGAGAGTTACCAGATTTGTCATGTCACATGTATCATTTTTCCAGGAAGCCTCTCTTCCAACCCACTTCTGTTCCTCTTTTTCATGTTCCTCATCCTTCACAAACACACAAACATACATGTGCACACACATATGCACATCTTACGCACCTGAAACTCATATCACATACTGGGGTAATCCGAGTTTTCTGGTTCTATATAATTTTCAGTGCTCAGGTAAAGGTCATCTTTTTCATTTTACCATCATTTGCTATTGTTCTCACTCTCACTAACAGAAGATCTATAACACAATGAATATTTGCATATAACATGAATATATCAATATATTATGCTAAAATCATTAGATCAGTGTAATGACACAGATGCCACATTTAAAAAGTAGACAGGAAAAGTCTCATTTGTAGGACAACCATAGGAATAAAAAAAAAAAAAAATCTCAGGCATGGTGTTAGAAAGTATTCTTCTGAGGAAATTCTCCCTGAACTTAGAGAATCCTACATTTGAGTTTTCACAAAAACATTTAAGAAATGTAATGTATTCCAAGGTTCTATAAATGTTCACACTTCTGAGTTTGCAGTAGTTATAAATTTCAGAAAGATCAGAAGCTTAAAACATCTAACGTGTAGGCAGGAGTGAGCATGCATTGCAATGTCACCTATTCTATGGCTCTGGGGAGATCCATATTTCCATGTGGAAAGCCTGCTTCTGTAGGCTTTCCGTGTTTAGAGCTGATCTTAGGGCTGTTTGTTCCCCTAAAGAACCTTTATGCTCCCCTCAAGAATCTTTTCTGACCTGTTTTCTTTAGAAGTATCAGTTGACGGCCTGGTGCCTGCTGGTCTGAGGTTGACATCTGGAAGTGGAGATTCACGCTCCTGCAGCCGGGGAGTAGTTGGGAGGTTCAGTGACCACTCACTTGAAGAGCGCTGTGGTGTCATTGTTGGTCAGAGCAACTCTGCCCCTTTTCTCTTAAACTTTCAGGCTGAAAGTTTAAGAAAACTTTGACCTGGTGGAAAATGCATGAACTTCAGAATCAGATTTGGTTTAAATTCTAGCACTCCACCTATGGGCTGTGTGATTTTTCACTTATTTCTGTGAGCCTCCGTTTCTTCATTTGTAAAATGCGGGGCAGTTATACATAATAAATGGAATAACAAATCCCCAAGCGCCTGACATTCAGTAAGGAATTAATGAACACCGTCGTCCTTCCCCCACTCCGCCACTAAAGGGCTCAGGAGCGGAGTGAGCAAACTCCAAGAGCGGCTTGGCTGAGCTCCCTCTGCTCTGGGTGCTTTCAGACAAAGCTCCTGAAAATCATCTGTTCTATCCCCAGTCAGACAACAAGGGCCTAAAAATAATTCTGAGCTTGAAGAGGGGCTAAAAGAGACGGTCTTCTCTGGGAAATATTTTAGCTCCATGCTTTCCTGAATAATACCCAGTGCCATATATCTGATGCAATGAGACTGTACATTGTTACTTTATTTTTGATGATTCCTTAACTCATTGTGAACTTCTTCCTTCATCTCATCTTACACAAAACCCAACCGGAGATTTTAAGAAGGGGATGTATAATTAATAGTTTCATTCACAGTTGATTTTCTCTTAGAGAGAAGCATTTACTGTTACACTGCTTTGAAATTCTTATCAGCTTCAAGTTCAAGAAAGTGACATTCAAAATGAATTAGATTGGCCAAAGGTTACATAATCTACAGGTCAGCATGAGAAGTTTTGATGCACTTAACTGGGCCCAAACCTCTCCCATCCTTTTAAAATGCCCTTAAGGTGGGATTATGCAGAATAAGAGATAGATGTTTATTTTTTAAATTGACTTAAAATATTATTGAAACAATGAGAAATTAAAAACCTTAGTGAGTTCTAAAACTAAGATACCCACTTTTTTTTTCTTAACCCTGTACCATCTTTCAATATGTAGCTCATAGAAACAGTCTGCGCTAGCAGACGCGTCCTTTAACGAACCCATGCATTATGATCACGTGAGGTATACTTCTCCTTTGCCTTCTCTTTCTGCAATTGAATACTGAGATACTGAAACCCTTGAGTCATTTTGGAGTGATATGTAATTGACTTTAGATAATAGCAGAGAGTAAAAATATTAAGGTAAAATATAATTTTAAAACCACAAAGTAAAGTTTGTCAGCAGCTGGGTATTGTTATCTTCAGAAATATTGTGAAAAGATTTGCAGAACTAGTTTGAGTGTTAGCAGTGAAAATATTCACTTAGGAGGACAATTTGTAACTGTTTTTTTCCTTTTTTTCAATTTCAGGGTCAGCCTGGTCCTCAGGTAAGTGAACTCTTTTCTAAAAATTAATTCCAGTTTAGGATTTTTCCAGCATGGCGGTTTTTCTGCAATTCTTTTCAAAGAATATAAAAAAGCCGTGAGCCAGTGATCATGACCCCACACAGTAGACCAAGTATTTCCCAGGAGTAAAGCTCTGGGGCCTCTTCAGGGCTGTATGAGCCATGTCAGCTGTTGGACCAGATGGCAAGTTTAACAATGTACTATCATACAAAGCAAAACTCTTAACTGATCTGAAGCAGAGCCACAGGACTTTAATGCAAGACAAAATGACTTGGTAGATGTCGGGTATGAACTGGTTCACATTAGGTACTGATTAATCATGTACTAATAATGTTGTTGTAAATCCACACACACTCTGATTATGTAGACTGTGATCCCACCAGCTACTTTTGATTCATTATAGACAGATATTGAATTCGTTCTCCATTTTCAATATAAACCAACTGCTGAAGACTGATTTATAATTAAATGTGAATGCAGTCAACAGAAAATCTTTTGAGCCCTAAATCATATTGAAAAATATGAGAAAATTTTAGGAAGGGGAGGAATGAGTGTAAAGATGAAAGTACAAAAGGAGGGAGTTGTCAGAATCAAAGAATCAGTAAAAAAACCCCCAAAATTTAATATTAATACTTATTGTATTCTGTAGGAAGCTATAGAGATGGAAATGCCATTACTAATGTTTCACCCTTAACACTGTAATACCTGTAAATAACATAACTATTTCTTAAGTTTCCCTTACTTCTCTTTCCCTTCAACATATAGAATGCTATTTCTGTCCTAGATTGTTGGACTAATAAATGATTTTCATGATACCTTTGTTAGTCGATATCATAAATTGTCTTTTGTGTGCTAATTTTCATTATTTATGCTTTTTTATTTTTTTCTGTTTTTTCTTTCTCCTTTTCCTTTTTGTTTGTTTCTCCCCTTTATTCCCCTCCACCCTGTACCTCCTTCCCATCAGCATCTACCCCCCACCTTAGTTCATGTCCGTGGGTCATACATGTAAGTTCTTTGGCTTCTCCATTTCCTATACTATTAACCTCCCCCTGTCTACTTTGTACCTACCAATTATGCTTCTGTACCTTTTCTCCCTTTCTCCTCCTAGCCTGCCCTGCTGATAACCATCCATGTGACCTCCATTTCTATGAGTCTGTTCCTGTTCTAGTTGTTTGCTTAGTTTGTTTTTGTTTTTGTTTGTTTTTTTAAGTTCAGTTGTTGATAGTTATGAGTTTCTTGTCATTTTACTGTTCATAGTTTTGATCTTCTTTTTCTTAGATAAATCCCTTTAACATTTCATATAATAAGGGCTTGGTGATGATCAACTCCTTTAACTTGACCTCATCTGGGAAGCATTTATCTGCCCTTCCATTCTAAATGATAGATTTGCTGGATAGAGTAATCTTGGATGTAGGTCCTTGCCTTTTATGACTTGGAATACTTCTTTCCAGCCCCTTCTTGCCTGTAAGGTTTCTTTTGAGAAATCAGCTGATAACCTTATGGGAACTCCTTTGTAGGTCTCCTTTTCTCTTGCTGCTTTTAAGATTCCCTCCTTATCTTAAATCTTGAGTAATGTAATGATCATGTGCCTTGGTGTGTACTTCTTTGGTCCAACTTCTTTGAGACTCTCTGAGCTTCCTGGACTTCCTGGGAGTCCGCTTCCTTTGCCGGACTGGGGAAGTTCTCTTTCATTATTTTTCCAAATAAGTTTTCAATTTCTTACTCTTTCTCTTTTCCTTCTGGCACCTCTGTGACTCAGGTTTTGGAGCATTTAAAGTTGTCTCAGATGTTCATAAGCCACTCCTCATTTTTGTTTTTGTTTTTTAATTCTTCTTTCTTCATTTTGTTCTGGTTGAATGTTTATTTCTTCCTTCTGCTCCAAATCATCGATTCGAGTCCCAGTTTCCTTCCCTTTACTGTTGGTTCCCTGTATATTTTTCTTTATTTCACTTTGCATAGCCTTCATTTTTTCCTCTGTTTTGTGACCATACTCAACCATTTCTGTGAGCATCCAGATTACCAGTGTTTTGAACTTTGCATCTGTTTGGTTGGCTATCTCTTCATCACTTAGTTCTCTTTTTGAAGCTTTGATCTCTTCTTTCATTTGGACCATATATTTTTGTCTCTGGCACACCTGTTTCATTGCAAGGGGCAGAGCCTTAGGTATTTGTCAGGGCGGGCCAACCCACATGCTGCTTTATGTCGCTGTATGTGGGAAAGGGGTCCGATAGGGAACAATGCCACTTAGGCCTTGGTGGCTTTCAGTCACTTCTGCTGCTCCCCATAAGCAAATTGGACCCTTTTGGTACTGGCTCCTGGGTGGGTGGGTTTGTGTATGTTCTAGGACCCTGAGGGCTCCTCCAACAAACTCTCCTATGAGGCTGGGAGTTTCTCCCACTGCTGCAGCCCCCAGAGGTTTTTACAGCCAGAGGTGTTTAGGCTTTCTTTTCCCATTCTGGAACTCTGGATTGTGCGATCTGTCTCGCTCTTCTGTTGTTCTCTCCAGCTTTTATGAACACAAATGAGTGATCACCAGCTGCCGTCTCACCTACCTGGTCCTCCATCTGCAGCCTTAAAAGACCCTGCTGCCCCAGCGTCCCATCTCTGTCTCTACCCCTCCTACCAGCCTGAATGAATGTTTCTGCTTTAACTCCTTGATTGTTGGACTTCCATACAGCTTGATTTTCTGGCAGTTCTGGTTGTCTTTGTTTTTAAATTTGTTGTTGTTCTTCCTTTGGTTGTGCAAGGAGGCAAAGTATATCTACCTATACCTCCATCTTGGTCAGAAGTCCCATTATTTATGCTTCTTATGAGCTCTGTATATTAAGGATATCTAACAAACAAAAACTGCATACTTCAGTAGAGCAGTTCTTTTTACACTGCACTCATGAGAAAAAGTTTGACATGCAATTAATTTATATTCATATTAAAGAATACTCTCAATATTTATGATTTTTACTCTTATAGTTTTAGTTGGTTCAAGGTAGTTATTGGAGGAAAAAAACCTCATCAAACAAAGTTGTAACTTCTTCCCTGAATTTGAAACTGCCACATTATATTGGGAAGACAAAGTAAAAGGTGCTTTATTTTATTTTATTTTATTTTATTTTTATGCTTACAACAGCTCTGGAAAGTATTGTATATATAAAATTAGAAGAGATAAATGAGTCACCTGGGATGACATCATAAAACTGGGAGCAGAAGTCAGGTTTGTCTCTAAACCCCTCATACCTCTGTATCTCTCAAGAGAAGAGATGAGGTAACAGATGATAAAAGAAGTTAGAGTCTTAGTGTTGAGACAGGATTATAATCTTTAACATATTTTAAGTTTGAAAGGGACCTCTTTTGTAGCCTGCATTACCTCCCCCTATCCTAAAGCAGTTCTTAAGGTAAGGATTTGAGCATAAATAATTTACTTGGGAGATGATCCCAGGAAGCATTGTGAGGGAGTGGGAAAATAACAGGGAGGGCAAGAAAACCAGAAAACAGATGCATTAATAAATAGGTTATTGCAGTGGACAATTGGGGTTCTGTTCTGCCGAAGAATTTATGAGAGATTCTGTGGAGCTTGTCTTAGACTCTCCCCACCGAGGGGCAGGGAAATTGATGCACTTATCCACGAATTTACCTTCCTTCGTTTTTGAGAGTTGCGCCTGGTGTTAACTCTCTGGGACTTGTGACCTGTCCCCAGAAGATCTAGCATGCCCCAGCTGCTAGAGGAATGCAGAAAGCCGTAGGGACATATGGGACCTGTATTCTTGTACTGTCTTGGAAGAAGGCAGTGCTGTGGTTTGATACCTACACCTGCTACAACATCTAAGGACAAGTGTTCTGTTAACAAAACAAAGAGTGGAAAATTCTGATATGCATATAAAGATTTGGAAATGGGATAAAAAAACAGCATTAAAAGAGTATTAGTTAATGAGATGTTAAAAAGAATAACTATACAAAGAACAAGTTAATGATAAATCTTGAGTGCACAGCTATAGTTAATGAGCAGAAGAAAGATGGTGAACCAGCACAGGAAGCCAAGGATGGACAGAAGCAGGAACATTCTGGATCACTGTAGCTGAGATTTAAAAGTATATCATGGCATTTCAGAATACAGTTACATCAGGCCTGGCTCTGCAGAAAAATAAAGTCTACAAAACGGCCTGTACTGAACATTTTGGAAACTTCCAAGGAGGACAGGAATGGTATTTTCAAGTGGCGGCCTGCTCCGATTTGCCTTCATTTTGGCCACCAGCTTGCCTTTGCTGGGTACTCACGTCCCACCGTCCTTTAGTTCAAACTGTCTTCCTCATGTCACAGCCAAAGCAAAGCAGCGGAATCAGGAAGGGCGGGGAAGAGGGGAAATGCAAAGGCGAGGAATATCCCTGCGTCGTCTAAGGCATGAAAAAGGAAGTTTGGCTGCCGTGCCCCTTTGACCTACCTCTGCGCCTGCCTCATCATCGTATTTTTCAAAAGAAATTTCCATTTTTGGGTTTTAAATTAAATAATTATTAATGAAGTTTTTCATTTCGTACATGATTATTAGCTATGCTCTGAGATTTTTATAAATTATACATTAATTTTTATATATAGGCTCCTTTCCAGTTATATTTTTATTTTCCGTTGCCTATTGTAATATATTATTTTTGCAGCCCCTAATCTACTCTTGAGATGTTTTTTTAAACAAAAAGTGGACCATAAATAGGCTTTTAACTCCCAAGAACAAATTTTATCTAACTAAAAATATAAATACTTAGAAATGACCTATGTGGTAGATGCGATTATCAATATATACAGCAGAGTTATAGTATGCTATAGTTATAATTTATAATAACACCTTACCATAAATCCACATTTTCCTTGAGTAAGTTTATATAAACTATACATTAAATTTGTTCCATACAGATTTATAAACTACATATAGTGAAAAAGAAAATCAATGTACATTTAAAACCTAAATTAGGAAATTATTAGGAAATTAAGAGTTCTTAAATGATTGAAAGTTTTCTTTTATTTGATCAAATTTCTCTTAAAGTGTCCATGTTTTGTTATTTGGGTCACTAAAAATGATTTTGTTCACATATAATGTATATAATAAAAGGAACTTATAATTTGGGGTATGTCTTCCTTTTTTTTTGACATCTTTTTCGTGACTTAAAAATATATCCACTTTTCCTTAAAATGTCAGCTTTTTCATTTTCCCTGATTTTATAAGATTTCTGAGCTAAAACTCTTCAAAGCTTATTTTTTGTTATGTGTATATATATGATTCAATATAATGCATTTACCTACATTTCTTCCCTGCTGATCCTGTTCTTCTCTCATCCCTGTGTCTTCTTAGCACATCTTGTTAACTGTGGGGAAAGGAAAGGGCACAAACATTTTAAAACGTTCTCTTTACCTTCTTACCCCATCTCTTTTTACCATCTAAATAAACTTCCTCCAAAAAACTTTCCTTAACTAGTCCTCAAAATCCCCTCCCTGAGTCATAACTGTGTCACCCAGGGATAACCCTTAGCTACACGACCTACTTCACGGAAAATCCACGCTCTCTGTAACTTGTTAGTATTGTGAGAAATACAATTCTAAAATCCCAGATTCCAGCTTTCAATGGATATTTCCATCAAGAGTAGTGCCAATACTGTTTCAATTATGTAATAAGAATTTTTTAAGATATATTAGGAATAGGCTTTTGTGGAATGGACTGGGAAAATAAACTACATCTATATTACAATTCCTCAGGGAAGATACAATCATATTTCCAAACAACCAACTTACAAAAAAGTTGTAAATGTTTGAGTGGGAAATTGCATATCCTTTCAAGTTTATAAAAGATTTGGGCAGAATTATAGTTGGCAACTTGTTGTTCATGTGCAAATATTTATGTCTGTGAGAGTTTTCTTGCATAGGGTGAATATTTGCACATCATTCATTCATAGTATTATTTATTATACAGCGCAAAAATCTTCCTTAGAGAGTATAAAACTCAATTTTGCTTCTTTGATATCATACTTCTTTAGTAAGGGCTTTCCAGATTAGTAAGGTTTTGTTTTGTAGGCCAATGGTAAAAGGAAAAATGTCTGTTATATCAAAGGCAGGGAGCTCTTCTCATCATCTTCCTAAAATTAAAGATGGCTTAGATAGATTTAAATTAGGTTTTTAAACAATTGTGAAGACTAGAGAGCTAAATGGCAGTGGACCCTGTTGCAGTGATAGAATGAAGCTGGATACAAAAATAGGCCTTGGGGAAGGGAGGTGAGTCTTTGCATTTACCTAAATGGGTGAGAAAATGGTTCTTGACAAGGGAAATGAGATGGTGAAAGGGTATTAGAAAGAAAAAAGGCAATTCTGGCAGCTGTGGTTAAGATGAGAAAAGAGGCAGGAAAATGGATGTAAGGGATGTTGTTGTGAATTCACTGAAACAAAGGAAATCAAGTTCTTACAGAGAAAAAGGGATGGGATAAAGTAAATAATATCACAGAGACTTGACAAAATGGCTGGGTTAACAGAAAAATTGACAACAGATTGTGAGGGAAGAAAGAAGGAAAGTAAATTAGAGAAAAGACAGATGAACATTTGTATTTCAACCTAGAGGTAATAATTATTTGGAGGTGGGGCAAAATTAATCTATTGAAATAACAGGCACAGTGATATTTCTTTACTAATTCATATTAACATAATTCAATTCAATTACTCAAACATGCGTTCAGCTCCGACTGTGTACGACGCACAATGATAATGCTGTAAAATCGTGGTGCACAAGACAGACTGAACCTCTCTTCTTTTAATAGTTCTTTTCACATGAATAGTCAGCGTGTGGAAGTCCTGTCAATTCTCACAGACCCACCATCTGGGGATGCCTTTAACTGCACCTGCAGCTGCTGCCCTGCATCTCCACATCTGGGAAATCCCTGGGTTCAGTTGGGACACTAAACATGAGGCACTTAAATAGACCTTTTTCCAACATGCAGGTAACTGAGGATCGATACCATTGCCGTAAGTGTCGTCCTGGTGCCATACTTTATTTCTCATAATTGGTATCTGTCGGGATCCAGGCACCCCTCTTCTGGTAACTGAGTCCTTTTCTGGCTTCCCGCTTCTACATCTCCTTTCTGTGTTACTCTCTTCTTCCCATGTCCACCTTTTCCGTTTCTCTCTACTGCCAGGTGTTAAGAGTCGTGGGGCACAGGCTCTGTGTAGCCTCGCTAATGGCCGACAGAGCAGTTACATCCCTCTGCTCACTGCCCCCATGACAGGATTTTACTTTTGCATATTTTTGACCCTGACTTCCCTATTGGCATTCTGCACATTTGAAGACATGCCTTTTGCCAGGCCAGTCGTTGCTGCAAGGAAAATGAGTCAGGAAATTTAACACTTTCCTGTCTCTATGGTGAAGACATTGAGAACTGGGATTGAGTAAGCGTGGCAACCACCAACGTTATCCTATATATATCTGCCAGATAAAGGTTTTCTATCAGGGCTCTGATTATACCGTTCTTCGTACCCCCAACACTTTGAGTCTCAATGTAGTTACCATTGAGAGTGTAAGAAAATCTAGTTCCTTGCCTGTCATTCAAATCTTTTGTTTTGACCTGTGTTTTCAGTCCAATCTTCTGCTTATTTTTCATTAATGCTCTCTCTGGACACTGCTTCATCCAAACCAAATCAAACCGTTTGCTTTTTTTCCTTTAAATCTGTTTTTCTTCATTTGTCTTTTCTTAGAATATAGCCTTTTATCCAGAACTGCTTCCTTCTTAGCCCCCGGATACACTCAGTTTCCACACATCCAAATGTGATCGTCTTTCTTAGTTACCCACCACTTCTTCCATCAGGATGTCTTTATGCTCCTTTAGCGGAATGTAGTCTCTTCCTTTTGCTGAATCTCCACAGCATTTTATCCGTACAGCTTTTTACGTTACTTTACACTTAAAAATACAGGCATAGAGGCAGCAAAGGCAGGCAGATCATAATTCAAATCCTAGCTCTTCCACTGATAAGCTCTGTGATCTCGGGCAGGTTACTCAGTCACTGAGTCTCATTTTCCTCTCTGGAAAGCAGAGATAACAATGTCTTATCTCAACAGATAGTTTGAGGATTAAACTAAGATAATATACGTATAACTTCTAACTTCATGTCTGCTGTAAGACATACACTCAGTAAATAATTCGCTTCTTCCCTTTTCCTCTTTCTGTTGTATCATGGTTATTTATAAATATCTTTTCTCTATTACTAGCTTTTGTGATCTTCAAGAGTGGAATCTATGTTTTCTTTCATCATTAGTATCCTTTATAACACTTGACATAGTTCCTTTTGCATAGAAGTGCAGCAGATGCTATTGAGTAATGAGTGGTAGATACAAGGCCTTAAAGAAAACAAAGCCAAGGAAGAGAGAAAACGACCAGCTTTTCGTAACTTTAAATGCCCCAGTCAGTAATACCACTTAAAATAGATCTCTATGGTTTCTGAGATTTTACTGGACTTTATCAATTTTAATATCTCACTTTCACATGGTTTGGAGAGTGTGGGTACCTTTTGTTTCCTTTCATTTCGCAGGTTATTTATATTGGGATTTAATTTTGGTGAAAATAAACAGCTATCATTAATCCAGGATCATACTTATGATGCATTGCTTTATTTTGTAACAATTTATTTGTAATCTTTGATTTTTAATAATCAAGACAGTTATAGAAGGTAGTTGATAGTGGTTGTGAGTAATGCCATGTTGCTTAAACAATAGTATCTTCTCACTAATAAACAATTTAACACAAATGGTAGAAACTAGTTGTTTTTTTAAAACCTTCTCAGGATTTCATCTCATGTGCTTTAGAAAAATACTTCATCTGTTTTTTCCTGACAAAATTACTCCATCAATATATTCAATAGGGTATAGTGAACTAGTGGAAGTATTTTATTAAATGAAAGTTACCCCTTCCATACCAGGACATTTCTTTCGCATGAAATGTTTAGGCTTAAAAAGCCCTCCTCGTAACTCCCCTTTGGAGTTGCATGTGAACATAAAGGAGATACAATTCCCTCAGGAATCTGAAGTACTAAAGCGGCATGCATGTTGTAATTCTGTATTACTCAGTGAGAAAAAAATGTAAGAGAAAACCACAAGCAACCACCAGACAACTGCACACAGAGGCGTGTGGCTTCCATTTGTATTCTTTTAGATGCACTTGAAAAGAAGTGGGAGATGTCAGTCACTTTGCCTTTTTTCCTCAAATCCCTTTTTGCTTTTTTTGTTCTGACATCGTCATTATCATTTTACAACATTTTACTAAAATTTACAAAAATCGAGCTGTGTGTACCTTGTAAGGAATCAGAACTGATATTTTGGGGCAGTATTTAACTTTTTATTCATCTGTTTTTAATTATATACGAAGCTCCTTCTAACCTAACACTTCAGCAATTCCCATATTTCATGTTTGTGTTCCAGTCCAGCCTTTTTTTCTGATCCACATAGTCTGTCTTGGAGGCAGGGAGAAGATATCTATGTTCTCCAGTTTTGGAAAGCATGATCCTGTGTGTTCCTGTATGTGTGTATGTGTGTGTGTGTGTACAGAAAGCCTTCATTTTGCTTACTACATAATAGAACTCTCATATTAAACTAGTAATCATTAATCAGCCACACTAGATTCGATAATGTATTATCATTTCCCTTTATCTATATTTTATATGGTGATTAGATGATAAAGAGAATGATTATTAAAGTCTTAACATCTAAGATTTTTTTAGGTATTGTATTAAGTGGTTAATATGACATGAAAGGCTCCATTGTGCTACAAATAGCTTATATCTCTAAGGATACGCATAGCATAATAGCTTATTTATTTTATTAGAATCCATGTTTCTTTATTTTTACATGGTCATTTGTTTATTAAAATGGTATAACATCATTCTCAAAGCTTTGAGTTCTTTTACACTGAAATTCACAGAAAAACATTTATTGCCAACTTTATGCCTTAATTTCTATGATATATATTCCTCTTAATTCTGTCTGAATAAAGGTGAATAACACATAGCTTTCCATTAATAATTAAGCTAATCCAGCATTGATTTATATATGTTGAAGCTGGTATTATTTCGTGAACTTCTTACTCATTTTTCTATCTCAGTTCCTTTATACAGTGTTGATATATAGAAAATGCACAATAAATTTTTGTTGACTAAATGTATATAATTAATAATTCAAATTTCAAGATAATCTTATATTCATTCAATGATAAAATGACTGAAGCAATTGAAAATATCAGCTTTTGCGGTTTGTTTTTACAAGTAGCATAGCCTATGGAATACACTGAACAAGGTTAAAGGGTGGCTCCGTGGCCACACAGGGGTTTAAATCCTGGTCTACCACTTACAAACTATATAGCTATAGGCAAATTATCTTTTTTTCTCTTTAGGCTTTTCAATGTAAAATAAGAAGAGTTGGTTTGATTTAACATGTGACTTAATGAATCACTTAGAACAGTATATGGTACACATACTATTATTATTAAAGACCTATTTATGGACATATCTTTTCACATAAGCACTCACATAGAGATAAAGCCATAAAGACATGTTACCTTTATAGTGGTACTTCATCTGCTGGATAAACATCCAAGTGAATAATGGCCTCAAAGCATGTAGAGGTTTAGGATAAGTAGTTCTATCTTAAAGTCAAGAAATTAATGAGAAGTGATTATCACTGTTAGATATGGTTGTTGTATAGAATTCCCTATTAAAAGATATTTATGAGCACATTTGTAAGTATGTCTAATTCTTCCTAGAGATAGCAAAGAGTTGTAGTTAGAAATATTTTAAGTGAAGTAAAATTAATTTTGTTTGAAATGTTCTAAACTTTACATTTTTATTTATAAATTTTCTCAAGTATATAGTATATATATAATTTCACATATATGTTTAATAATTTTGATATCTTAACCAAAATTCTTAATAGGCTAAATTTATTTTCTCATTAAAATCTCTAGTCATATTCAACTGATACCACATTTTTAATATGGAATATATTTCTTGGATTGTGTAGAGATTAAAATGGAGGTAGGCTATGAGATAAAATAAGGTAAATGCTATACGGTAAAACAATAGCTCCAGAAACATCTTGTTCTAGCTTCTCTTTTTTGGATAGGCCATATTTAAACTTAATGACTATAGGAGACTCTTTTACATTCCTAAGCTAATAAATCTGAAGTGAGCCTTTATACTTGAGGTTTATTTTTTCAAATGTTCAGTATATTAAGTGTTAATTATTTTTAAGATCTTAGATCGGGCAGAATCTATCTCAGTAATTCACATTCAATAAATATTCTCTTTATAAAAAATACATAGAGTTGATTTGCATTTTCTTAATGATTAGTGATGTTAAGCATCTTTTCATATGTCTGTTGACCATCTGCATGTCCTCTTTGCAGAAATGTTTATTCAGGTCCCCCACCCATTTTTCAAAAATTGGATTGTTTGTGAGGTTCTCATTTTTTTATTTTTTGGTGTTGGTTTGTATGAATTCCTTATGGATTTTGATATTAACCCCTTATTAGATATATAATCTGTGAATATCCTCACACCTGTCAAAGTGACTTTTATAAAAAAATCAATAAATAACAAGTGTTGGTGAGGATGTGGAGAAAGGAGAGCTCTTGTATAATCTTGGTGGGATTGCAATGGGTGCTAGCACTATGGAAAACAGTATGGAGATTTCTCAAAACATTAAAAATAGAGCTTCTATACAACCCAGAATAGTATTCCTAGATATTTATTTATCTAAAGAAATCCAAAACACTAATTCAGAAAGATATATGCACCCCTGTGTCCATTGCAGCATTATTTGCAATAGCCAAGATCTAGAAGCATCCTAGATGCCCATCAGTAGATGTGAATGAATAAAGAAGATGTGATACACACACACACACACACACACACACACACACACACACACACAGAGGAATGTGACTAGGCAATAAAGAAGAATGAAATCTTACCATTTATGACCACATGGATGGACCTAGAGAGTATTTTGCTAAGTTTAACACGTCAGACAAAGACAAATACCATATGATTTCACTTATATGTAGAATCTAAAAAAACAAAACAAATAAATAAATAGAACCAAGCAGAAACAGACCCATAGATACAGAGAACAAGTTGATGGGTGCCAAAGGGAAGGGGAATGAGTTAATGGGTGGAATGAATGAATGAGTGAATGATGAATGAGTAAATAAATATCTGTTCTTTATAAAAATGCATGGAGCCAAAGATAAATCAAAGGTGATATATCCTCAATTGATATAGTTAAATAAGCACCATCAATTATTATTTTGCTTAGAATAATTGTGGTACACCTTCCCTGCAACCTCTTATCTGGCAACGTGAGCTATAGAGTTATTTGGAAAAAATGAACATAGTGGAATTTTGAGTTTCTGAAAGAAATGTTGCTCCTTGCAGTAAACTCAGGGTCACCATTCATATTAGTGTAGGTTGTATACTGCACAAGGCTGCTCAGCCAAGAGGGAGCTGAAGTCTGAGATCCAGCCACTGCTTCACTTGCAAAACCCCAAGCCCTGGCATGGGGCTACATCTGTCTGGAGGAAAACCTACTTACCTAATTCATACAAAGTCTCAGTTTGGGCCATCAGGACCCTGAATGCATACAGTTTACTACAAAGAAAATGAACCAGGATGTAAGTGGTGGGCATCATGATCTGAGATGAGAACAAGACAACCAGGATGAAATGTAGAGTGGGCAGTAGCACCGTCCTGGAGAAATAGATGTGGAGTAGGTAAGCAGTAGCTGAAACTATGGCAGTGAGTGAGATGCCCAGGGAAAGTGGGTAGATTGTGTAGAGGAAAAGAGAAGAAGTCATGGGTGGAGGAAGGGTTCATTATGAAGTATGGAAGAGGAGGAGGGAAAAAAGCCCATCAGATAGTAAAAGACCCAGAAAAAGGCACTGCTTGAGCAGCTTAAAGAGGAGTGGCCAACCCTATGAACTATTGTCAATGGGCTCGCAATTAGTAACTTTAGTAGCATGGTGGTGTTCAAAGCAGTGTTGCCATGGTTCTAGGAGTGAGTCGGTATTGAAAATGTATGGAGAGAGAAATAGAGTAATACTATTTTTAAAAATTTGGAGTCACAGGCAAAGGGAGACAGGAGCCAAAAATATCTGTCTGTGTTTGAGATGTGAGAAAAAAAAAAAAGCTTTCATTGGATAGAGCTCATTTCACCTTTAAGAGACTGTGTGAAGTCATTTTATTCCTTTTGCTGTTAGACTTAACTCTTGTGCACTAGAGTCATGAGTTAACAAACGAGAAACGTGGTGACCTCTAAGGCAAAGTTTCTAACTGAAATCAAATATACCCTCATAGGCATAAACTGGAAGCAGGTTGGGCATGTAGATAGATATCTGTGACTTTTTGATTGTCAACAGGCTATTCAGAGAATACTAATTTCGGCTCTGATGTCTTGTGAGAGACCTCTGTTGCTTAAAATCTGCTCATATATTTATTGGATAGTCACCATGGATAAGGTACAAAGCTAGACATTTGAATTAGAGAAGAGAAGAAAGGAAATAATATTTATGGAAGATCATATTTTGTTTTAATTACTTCCTATAACTCCTATATGAGATGATAATTGTATGTTCCATCTTACAGATGTGAAAACTGAGACTCAGAGAGACTAAATGGTCTCCCAAGGTCATGTGCTAGTACATATTAAAAGCTCCAAAGTCATGTTTGTTACATTTTCCCATATATTTCTCTTCCTGACCTTAGGGGCCCTGATTGTTTAGTATGGAGCAATAAATCTTATAACTAGCTGGGTGAACTAAATTTTATAAAAAAGTGACAGGTGCTGAGGAGTTCAAAAATAGGGAAAATGACCCAAAAGAGGGTCAGATGAAGCTGAGAAGAGAGGTCACCGAGATGGGCCATCAGTGCCTGGCTATAGTGATAGTGAGATTGTAGAGGAGGTGGAGATGGGACTTTTAAATACAAGGACTGACATTTCTTTCAGAAACTCAGATTTCTACTTCATTCCCTTTTTTCCCCAAGTAGTTCCATAGCTCAGGTTTCCAGGTAAGAGACTTCAAGAAAGGTGTGCTATCATTATTCCAAGCAAAATGATAATTGATGTTTATTCAGCAGAAAGAATGAGATAAGCAAAGATACAGAGAGCGGCAAGAGTGAGTGGCACTCTGAGAGCACCTGGTATTCAAGGCTTACTGGAGGAGAGGGTCCTCATGGGGAGCTGGGGCAGGGCTAGGAGTAGGGATGAAGCCAAGAAAGAAAGTTAGGAGCAGATTTAGAGGACTTTGCACATGGGCAGAAGTTAACCCACTAATTTGGTAGGAATCTGAAAGTTCATCTAAAATAAAATTTTAAATGATATAACTGCTTCCTTGGGGAATTTTTAAACATTCTCAAAATGTAGAGAAAATATAATCAGAAAGTACCCTATACCCATCACCCAGCTTCAGGGATTATCAATGGGTAATCTTATTTCATCACTCCCTTTCCTTTCCTTATTTTATTTTGTTTTATTTTGTTTCGCTGTTGTATTTAAAAATGAAACCTAGATATCTGTCACTTCATCTGTAAGTACTGAAGTATGAATCGCGTACTCATAGTGCTGTTCTAAAACATAACCATTATTTTATATCAGCCCTAATAAAATTAACAATAATTCCTCAATATCTTTATACTCAGTCATATTCAAATTTTTCCAATTGTCTCAAAGATGTCTCTTTTACAGATGGTTCATTTGAATCAAGACACAAAGCTCACAATTGACATTTAATTTCTATAGCTTTTCAATCTCTTTTACTCTATACTGTCATCTTTTTATTTTGTTCATGTCATTGATTTTTCTAGGACATTTAACCTCTATATGGAATACCCCACATTCTGGACTGTCTAATGACTTCCTCACGGTGATGCTTAACTTGTTCCCCTTTCTTCAGCATTTCTTGTAAACTAAAAGGTTCGTGTACAAATTTGATTAGACTCTGGTTCAGCTTTTAGGAAGACTCTTACAAAGGTGTGTCATACTTCCTAGTTCACTGCTTCAAGAGGTACATAATGTTTTTGGTTGATCAGCCCGTCAAGTGGGATATAGGCCAGATTCCCTGCAACCTGTCACCTCACAGCTTTGGCTTCCGTGGAGGATCGTTTCCTAAAACAACGTTTTCAGTGTGTATTGAAAATGGGCCCTTGGCTTTTTCTGAGCTGGGGAATATGTTCAGAAATGTGCTTTAGAAAACATAACTTGACAAAAGTGTGTAGGATCAAGTAGAGTAAGGGAAGGCCAGGAGAGGCTTGTAGGCTGGTCCTGTTTTCCAGGAACAAAGGTACCAGCAACAAACATGAAAAAGTAGATTCAAGGGATTTTGTGGAGAATTAAATCCATGAGACCTGACAGTAGAGTCCATTTACTGACTCATATATAACACTGAGCATTTAAGCTTGGAGGAGTAATGGTGTGTTTAACAAAAACAGGGAAGTCAGGAGTCATGACTGGCTTGAAGCAGAAATCGAGAAGCGTGGTTTGAGAATGTTGAATTGAGCTGATGATGGCATATCTTGGCTTAGACATCTGGTGAGCAGTTGGGAATGCAGGACTGCAGCCTGGAAAAGGATTTAGGACATAAGTCAGGTAATAGTTAAAGTCTTGAGGGTGTCTTTGATAGCTGACGAAGGAAGTAAAGTGAAAAGACAAAAGGTTTAGACACAAATTTGGGCAACCTTGACATTTATGAACTTTGTCAACCCTTCCTCCCCAAAGCTCCCCTTCATTTAGTTTTAGTGTAGCACAGTGAAAACTCCTTTCCCGGCCCGAAGATGGGCTCGGTACTTCTGCTTCCCATAGCTTAGCTTTCTGCTTCCCAAAGGAAAGAAACAACCCCAACAACAACATGTATTTCAGCTCTCATTACCCTATCTTTCCCAAAACCAGACTGTAAAAATATGATCTCTACTCGGCTACCTCCTTTGTCTCTTCTCAAATCCAATATCCTTTCTTCTATGACCCATCTATAATTTAGGGAAGTTTGGACAAAATAGTACGAATAAGGTTAGGCCTTTACAAGGAAGGAAAAGACGGCAAAGGCAATGTTTCTTCCCCCTGACATTGGGAGAGGGTGAAGGGCTGCGGGCAGAGACCCAGGGGAAGCACCTGAGGGAACCGCAGCGGTGGAAGAGATGAGTGAGAGAACCGATAAACAGCGGGGCGGGGCTGGAGAGGAGGAAGAGGTAGATGGTCTTCGCTCCTCAGCGAGAGGCGGGTGAAGACACAGAGAACTCTGGAGCCAGAGAGCCCGGGAGTTGTCGAAGCTTACATTAAAAGCTTTTGATCTTTTCAGCCATCAGTTGAAAATGAGGGAGGCTGGGCTTCTGACTTCCCTTGGAAGCTTGAGAATCACAGACAAACCTTGAGATTCAGTCTCCCTTCGCCTCACCTGACACTGTTTTTCATTTCTTCTGCAAATCTTCTTAGTCTCGGGGACATCAGGCCTTTATCCCTGTGTTGTGCTCAGTTCTTCTCAAAACGACCGTTGCTCCATAAGAAATAGCAAACGAAGCAAAGAATGAAACTGACCTTCCAATCAGGCTTTCTTAGGTATCCTGGGCAGTATGATGTGGGGACAGTACCCTGGGCGAAATGACGTGGGGACAGTATTTCGGAAATGTGCTGAAATAGGCGATTATAAACTAAACCCAAGGTTTAAAGATGCATGCACCTCTGAATACATTTTAATCATATTGAGGACACTGAGAGTATTGTAGGATAGTTTACATCACTCGCTGTGAAATCGCAGGGGCTACTGTGGGCGTTTATAGAGCAAGTTGATACTTTCTTTCGACAAAAGGAATGTTTAGGATTCCATATCTTTCACCATGGAGTTCATTTTATTTGACCTCTTAAAAATAAGTTAAAAATGCAAAGTTAAACAAAAAAAGTTTTAGCAACTGCTTAAAACATTCAGAGACAAGGAATGATGCTGGGAAGAAGGGCCCCCTTGGTTTTGATTGGCAGGAGTGGCAATTTGGCTGTATTTAATTTGTATTGTGTTAGAAAAGAAAGCCAGAGTGAACTTCCCCGATTCCTGCTGTTTTATAAGCCGTTAACTCCATTGAGCTACATCAGTCTTACTTTTGAGAGTCCTTTTTTAATGTTTGGTTTTTTTAAATTTTCTTTCAGTGCTAGACCCCACTAATTGTTTCCTTACGGCAGCTGCTTATGATTTGAGACTGGTCATGGGCACATATAGTCCCCTTGTTCAGGACTCAAACTGACGCCACAAAAGAGCTTATACTTACAATCTCACCACTGAAAATCCCCAGAAAAAAAATAGCTGTAAAAATTTGTTTTGCAATAAGTGGGGCTGTTGTTTAGGGTATTTAAATTTCTGTTTATATCTACCTCTTTTTCTCCTTGGTCTCTTTTAATCTTCAATGCAGAGTGAAAGGTGTAAAGTCTAAGGCTATAAATCTGTTTATGGCTATAATTCTCTTTCCTAGCTTAGCCAACTTTGAGACTTTAATAATCATAGTTCTTTTGCAGCAATATTGAATCTAGTTCTTGTAGAATTCTTTAGGTGTTGCTGTTTTGCACACTGAGAGTTTATTGCATTCTTTTAATTTTGGTATTTTAATTTGGCAAAAATTGATTGAGCACCTACTATGCTCTAGAAGTAACTAGGCAGTTATAAGGCTTAAATTTCAATCTTGTTTAGCCATTAAAATAATGTGGTCAAAACTACAATAAAATATTTTTGTTTTGCATTGTTTTGTTTGGTAAAATTCCTGCACATTGAGGTAAATTATATTAAATGTGCATATTCTCCAGTGTTTTCAGTCACCCACATAACACATTTCTCACCATATTGCCTTTTGATTTTAAGAAATCGATATATTTGCTTTCTTTATCCTCAGGTCAGGTATCTGAAAAAGAAATCTTATGTTTACTGTGATGAAAATATTAAATTATTAAAAATATTGAGTGTGTACTTAATAAAAACTATCATTGGTAGATCAGGCATTCAACAAATTGCTTCATAGACAGTGTTTCATTTCAGCCAAACAGTAAGCATTGTTTTTCCCATTTTACAGAAGAAGAAATTGAGGCCTGCAGAGGTCATCACAGCCAGGGGTTCGGTCTGGATCTGTTGGACTCCACAGCTTGAGCACTTAACCACCAAGACATTTTATTTTATGTATATTTGATTTTCAAATCCCCCCAAATTATGCTTTTACTTTTTAAAAAAATTTTTATGAAGCATTTAAAAAGAAATCATATACAATCATACACATGCGCACATACACATGTTGACTTGTACTTGTATATAGGAGCTTCTACATTTTTCATGTCAGGTTTTTCATAAAAAGTTTAGAACTTACATGTTACCCGCTGAAGTTATTTGCAAAGTCTATGAAACAAACAAACAAAAAAATGCTGCTTTGAGAAAAAAATGTCCCTAAACTTACATGCTAGTAAAGCAGAAAAGTGTATATGTGAATTTGAGGTTGAGGTATATACTTGGAAGAACAGATGTTCACATTTTAGTTAGATGTGAAACTATGTTAACTGCATAAAATACTTTATTCAGAAGGTAGACAAATCCACATTAGGTAGCTAGGGTCCCTTTTTTTCAAGTAAACACTAGAGTTTTCCATTGTTACTACTATTTGCAGTATGATTTTGTGCAGTTTCAGACACCTGGTAAACACCATGGTACCAAATTCCATTTCTTCATGAATGTGTGATGTGAGTGTCTGTCTCATTGGTACAATGGTCAAGTTGAAGACACAGTTGGGGAGCAGGCAGATATCTTACAATCAGCAGATTTGAGGCTTCTATTCTGCTTGAACAAGGGAAGCCTGGACAGTCCCAGTTTCCTTTCTTCCTGGGAGACCGAATGGTGACAAAGTAATGTTTGTGGGGGTGGAACACACATACACCAAACACTCAGTGACCACTGAGGTTGTGCTGTGCTTCTAGGGAATGGCCAAGTGACAGACCCTGTCTTCTTGATCCTTAAAATATTAGGGCAGTTACAGCTTTTAAAATGTACTAAGCTTGTTTTAATTTTGCAGTCTAAAAAGTAGAGGAAGGGACATGAAATAAAACTATACTTTATTCCTAAGTTAACACAGAAGAAGGATGGCGGCACGCAGTATGGCCGCCCTGTATCATTATCATCCATGCTCCTTTTTCCCAGAAGGGATGATGAGGAATTCTTCCTTTCTCTCTGCCTCTCTCTCTCTCTCTTCTCTCTCACAGCTATTTCTGATTAGGTCAGCCAGAGCTGCCAACAGCCTGTTTGGATTTGACATCCACCCCAAAAGCAGATTTAAAACCCTGTATGGTTCCCTTGGCTCTGGATCTGCTATGTTGAACCAGCTTAGGGCAATGCTTTTCTGCAAATGCACTAAATTGTGAAATTTCAAATGAGTAGGACCTAAACTATGTTGATGATCTTCCCATGGCCTCCAGGTCTAATCAGTTAACTGGTCTCACTGGTTCTACCTCACATATATCTTCTGAATCTAGAACTGTCCCTGTGTTTCCACTGTCATGATCTTAATTCAGATGTTTACAATCTCTCTCCAGTGTCAAGGCAACAGCTTCCTAAGAATACTACTCTGTGCTCTCAGAGTTCCATGAATCACACTTGATCTTGTCTCTCCCTTGTTAAATTGGTAACAGCATCTGGCCCAGGGACCTGGGTATTGTTAACCAGCCTTTGCAAGTCTCTCTTTCTTAGTGGTCCCTATCTTCACTCCTGCACCACTTGTGTTCTTACCACTCTGCACTCATCTTTCTCTGACAATATGATGTCCTTTCACACGTAAGCATGTTCTTTCCCTTCTGTCTGAACTGCTTCACCTCTTCCCAGTCCCCTTCACCTTTGGCCGGCTTTCAAGAGCCAATTCCAATACCATCTTTTTAACTCCAGATCTCCTACCTTCTTTTCTCTCTGTACTCCCACAACACCGTGTTTATTTAACTGTATAATTATATTTAGGTGTCGCTCCTCCAGACTTGGACCACATTGACTGGCTAATAGTTGGCCATAAATGCTTAGAAAACGAAACTTGTTTATTCTCATAATTCTATAGTAATGAAAGGATTAATCAGAAAACGGTTGTTATTTTTCAAAAATAAAAATGGCCTACAATTTATGGGATAAAAATCATAGCCCCATTCTTATTCCAGTAGCTCTGGCTGCCAAGAATTTCCAGGGTTTGCTCCTTTTCTTTTTTTTTCTACCTTTAGAAGAATTTAATTTTGCTTTTATGATTGCCATCTTTTTAAAATTATTCCCTCTTTAGTTTTTGCTGGTTCAAAGTAGGCAAAATTTATAGTTGTCATGAATGAGAGGCTTTTATTGGGACTCCCAACCCCTAAGAATATATCTGCCTTTTCCAGCTATATTTCAATTACTTTTATGAAGATTGAAATGCAATATATTCCCGAATCTAATTTGTTGGACTTCTTACTCACTATACTTTTAGTTTGGTTTTATCATTTAATTGCAATAGATAATGGAGCATGGAAAACTTAGCTATTTGGACAGAAATAAATTTTGGTACAAATAAAAAGATTATTACAATAAAATCATTTGAATAGGGGCTAATTTGAAGTTTGCCACTGAAATTTTTAAACTCTTTGGTAGTAAGTTAATAATAGTCTAACAGCACTCTGAAAGAAATGTTCCAACTACTGAGTAATAGCACTAATAATAAAAACTATGTTAACACCTTTAAAATTTATGTAAATAGAGTTCATTACATCAGACTAACTAAAAAGATTATTTCAAATATTTTTATTTATTTAAGTGGACGTTCTAAAGACCTGACCCAACATGCTAGACCAGACAAGATGGACAGGAATTCCAAAAGAAACCATATATAAAACTGCGACTCACTACTTACTTTTTCACGATCAGTAATTTTACTGTATTTACTTTCTGTTGACCTTGAACATGTTTTGGCAACAAAGTTTTATCCTAAAATATTTCCTAATCATCACAGATTCTGATACCTGAACAACAAATGTGTTGGAAGCAACAAAATGCCATTGAAAAATACTCTATAAATTCAAATAATTCATTGATTTGAATTGCCCCAGTCTTTTAGTTAATACCAGTAATTTTTTTATTTTACTCTAAAGATAAAAATAACTTAAATAATGATCCAGCTTTAATTTTAAAAGTTAATAATCAAATAAATTATTCTTTTATTTGTAATGTTTTGACTTAGAGAAGAGCCATAGCTCCCAAGCTTTGAAACACTATCTGTGTTTACTAAGGTAGCCCACATTTTTTTCTTAAAATTCAACCCCTGTTTGCAGCAAAGAGGTCCAGCTCAGAACGAAGAGTGTGATTTCTGTCAGAGCAGAAGAAAAACACCTGCCATTAATCCCAAGAGCACAAGTGGGGTCTGGAGTGTCCGAAGCAGCCAGCACAGCTGTGAATGGAGGTTGACCTCTGCTTCGGTTCTGTCTTGAGCTGGCAGGTGCCAGGACGCCATTCTGTCTGCCCAGAAACACCCCTTTTTGTAGCATGCAAATGCAAATTGTGAGTGCAAATTCTGAAGCTGTCTAAAGAGTTCTAGTTGATACATGTCACTTTGGTAATTGGTAATTAGTAATTAAATTTTGAGAAAAAGGCTCATCTCCATTCCCCACTGTCAAATTGTTTCAGAAAAGCTTTGACCTCAAACAAGCCCTGTAAGTTAACAAAGCGACTTTAGAGGTCTGGTACAGTGAGAAGCTTGGCCTCCGAAATTTCACCAATAAAAGCAAATAGAACTTTAAAGAGGAGGAACTGTTGGAAAGGAAGAGGTGAATCCTGGGGAGGGATCCGCAATAATTTTAAGTGACCTTACAGTAGCTGGATTTTCTAGGGTTGGTCTTCCTTAATGCTAATGTCTAACACTAATACTAGACTATTTAGCTCTTCCGGAACAAAATATTTAGCTTTTCTAATCAGCTGCTCCCACCATATTCTCCTTAGTACTTAGAACACTGCCAAACTCTCTGTATTTAGGTATTTAACAACTGTATATGGAGATCAAAATAAAGTTAAATAACATTCTACTTAAATCAAGACTAGAATCTCCAGTGTAGTTCTTAAACTTGATGGCAGGTAGCCTCTCACTCTTTTCTTTGGATTGTCTTTGGCCCCATCAAAAATAAAATTCTGTTTGTGGAGCATTAGTGAACATTTTGTGTGTGTTTAATATGATGAAGATAATTCCTTAAACTTAACTTTGCAGAGGTAAGCACACAGACTATACTAATTAGTCAGTGCTTGATTCAATGAAAACTTTAATAAAAAACATTAAAAATTTACTGAAAACATTAAAAAAATAATTTTCCTAGCCTCTCTTTTTTAATGGCAAAATTGTTTTCTGAGTAAGGGATAAAAGGATTTTGTCTTTTTCCCCTCCCGGATACTCTATAATTTTGAGATCTCATTTTGAACTTGAGATCTTGGGGTCAGTGTCTCTGACCCTGTGGGAAATGCAGTTGGGAGGCGTTTTGGAAAGCACCTGTTGAAGGCAGGCACATGATCATCATTCTTTCTGAGAATCTAGTGCTAGGGCTGTGTCCCAGCACTTCACATCCCAAACCACTGCGTGTAAAGTCCCACAGACCAGCTTCAATTCACTCACAAGAGACCTATACTTGAAAACTTTTTTAAATTTTAGACACCTATAAAAGTATTAATAAAATACTTTCCTCTTGGGATTAGGAGAAGGTTAAATGCTGAAACAGGTTCTTTGTTGATGGTAAAATATACAAAATATAAGACATGATGTTATTGTTATTACTGATTTCTTGATAATCTCACAACTATTACCAGAAGTGCCACAACTGAAAATGAAAATTTGGTACACTTCCTCTGTTGCTAATACTTAACAGGAGATATTTTAATAGGCAGAGCATTCCCACCTACCCTCCTGAAGTGACAGTAATCTCTACTGGGACCAAAGGAGGGTACTTTGCTAGAACATTGGCTTTTCTTTCCATCTGGAGATCTTATCTCCCAGCCCTGCTGAAGGTGAAGGTGAGAGATTGAAGGTAACTCTGAAATGCTCCAATTCCTCAATAGGCTGAGCCATGAAATGTGACTTTATTTTTAAGAGCTAGGGGGAAAAAATATTGGTGACTCTAGAATGAGTATTTCCTGCTAGTATTTTTGTTCAGAAATATCTCATTGCATCTCAAGAATAGACAGCTGTCCAACAAAGCAGAAATTCCCGAAAAGGTCCACCTATATGTGGTCATCTCATTTATGCCAAAAGTAACACTGTACTACAATGGAGAAAAGATGCATTTTCAATAAATGGTGTTGGGTTAATTTGCTATCCACATGGGAAAATAAAAAGCATCTTGACCTTGACCTCACGTCTTGCACAAAATCAATTCGCTGTGAATTCAGATTGAAATATAAAAGATAAAATAATAAAACTTTTAACTTTAAGCATAAACATAGAAGAATACCTTCATGATCTTGGAGTAGGCAAAGATTTCTTAAGTGGAACACAAAAAGAGATAACTATAAATATAAAAGATGTTAAATTGAGTTTTATTAAAATTAAAGACTTCTGTTCATCATAAAATACCTATAAGAAAATAGAGACACAATGTACAGAGTGGGGGAATATATTTGTGTTCTCTCTCTCCCTTTCCCCACCAACCCATCTCTGTATAAATATATATAATATAGAGTATATAGTATAATATAGAAAGAACTCTGACAAATCAATAGGATAACAATTGAAAAAGGGCAAAAGATGTGAACACTTTCTGAAAGAGGATGTAAAATGGCCAATACCTACATTAAGAGAAGTTCAACTTAATTAATCACTGGAGAAATAGACTAAAATGCAATATGAAACTACAACGGCTTCCACCAGAGTGTCTGAAGTGAAAAAGATGGAAAATACCAAGTATTACTGTTAATATAGGGGAACTGAAGTTCTCATACATTGCTGATGGGAGTGTAAAATGTTAGAACCACATTGGAAAACTATTTGGCAGTATCCACTAAAACTGAACATATGTATTTTCTACAACCTAACAATTCCACTCCTAGATATTCAAGGTCTGCCTGGAAAACGTCCAGCCATTGTTAATGTCATGAGAATGGTTTGTGCAACGTTGATGTAACCTGGCAGCCAAGGAGAGCGGACTGGAATGCACATGTGTGAACAATGACGACTTCACTGTACTAGTCAGCAGAGGCTATAGCCACTGTTGAGTGAGCATGTATACTGTGTGGCCATCACATTCAAAATAACTGAGTGCGTAGAGCAATAAATCTGCATCGAATTTTGCATTAAGCTTGAATATTCCTCTGTGGAAACTATTCAGATAATACAGAAGGTTTCCGGGGACAATGCAAAGAGTGCAGCATAAATAGAAGTGTGGCACAAATGCTTCAAAGATGGCCAAGAATCTGTTGAAAGTGATCCATGTTCTGGAAGGCCTCAAACAAGCAGAACCCCTGAGAATGTTGAATGTGTACAGGCTGAAATCGACAAAGATCAGTGACTGTGCGAGAACTTGAAGCTAATCTAGGGATTCCAAATACTACTGTGTCCAAGATTTTGCAAGATCTTGGCATGAAACATGTGGCAAAATTTCTTCTGCAGCTTCTTCTACCAGAGCAGAAGGAACATTGTACTGCATTTGTGTCAGACTTGATTAAGATTGCTGCCAGTGAGCCAGATTTCCTCCAGAAGGTCATAACCATATATGAATGGTGGGTCAACTGCTATGATCCAGAAATGAAGGCCCACTTGTCCCAGTGGAAGTTGACTGGTTCTCCATGCCCGAAGAAAGTGTGTAAAGTCGCAACAAGATCAAGGCCATGTTAACTGTGATTCTTGATTGGGAAGGTGTTTTCCATCAAGGTGTTTGGCTCCTCCATGCCAAATATTTAATAAGGAGTGCTACTTCAATGTTCTTCACTGGTTGAGAGATGCAATATGATGAAAACAGCTATGGGCATCTGGTGATTGGCAGCTTCATCATGACAATGCACCCACTCATGAATCACGTCCCGTGCCGAGTCTTTTGGTGAAACATCAAATCACCCAGGTGATTCAGCCCCGATACAGCCCAGATTTGGTACCCTGTGACTTCTGGCTTTTCCCAAAACTAAAATCACCTTTGAAAGGGAAGAGATTTCAGACTGTTGATAAAATTCAGGAAAATACGATAGGGCAGCTGATGGCGACTGGGAGAACTGTGTGAGGTTCCAAGGTGCCTACTTTGAAGGGGACTGAGGTGTCATTGTCCTATGTACAATGTTTCTTGTATCTTGTGTCTTCTTTAGTAAATGTCTCTATTTTTCATATTGTGTGACTGGGTACTTTCTGGTCAGACCTTCATATACCCAAAAGAAATGCACAAGAATATCACTTGCTAAAAAGCTACTACACATACAAGAAAAAAATGCATACAATTTTTAACCAAAAGAGACATACAAGGATGTTTATGACAACACTATTTGTAATAATCAGGACCTAGAAACTTGTGGAAACTAAGGGGCATCAACCGTAGGATGACTAAGTAAATTATGGTTTATTCACACAGTGGGAATTATAAACCAGGAAGAAAAATGATCTACAATTACAAACAAAATTATGCATGAATTTCACACACATTGAGTAAAAGAGGACAGACCCATAGTGTATGATTCCACTTATATGAAGTACCTAAAGTGACTCTGTCAGAAGTCAGAAATGGTGGTTACTGTTGGTGGAGAGTAGTAATAAGGAAGTGTCTCAATAGGCACTTCTGGGTTTCTTTAACCAGTTCAACATGCATAGGTATGTTCAGTTTGTGAAAATTTATTTAGTATATATTGCACTTATGACATGTGCTTTTCTGTGTGTATATATACAATCATACCATATGTATATATAATTTTCCTATTCCAGCCATAATTATAGTTTAGATCCCAACATTCCTTGAAAAACCTCATTGACAGCTATATCTCTCTGCCCTTTGCATGAATCTTGTAACTAATCCTAGCTCATCTTTCAAGCTATAATTTTTTAAATTTAATTTTAAATTCTGTTTCTTTTTCTCTTTCTTTTCTTCAGGGCCCTCCTGGTCCAAAAGGTGATAAGGTAAGAAAACGAATAGCAGAAACAAATTAAGTTAGCGGGAATTCATGTTGACATGACCTAAACTATGATTTTTTAAATGAGCATCACATACAGACTTGGTGCTTAAAGTATCTGTCATCTCATTTTTCTACTCTACAGGGAGAACAAGGTGATCAGGGACCTCGGGTAAGTTGTACTCTTCCAATCCTGAGCAGAAAATTAGTTTTCAGTGGCAAACTTACTGAATGAAAGTAGCCAGGCTTCATAACTGCCTTCGTGTCACATAGCTTAGTGATGGCTGGCAAAGATACTGTGCCACTTTTAAGTGGCATAGCCCTAATAGTAACTAATGTGTTTATACTGCTGCATTATCTGTGCTTCGTAACTGTAAACAGAACACTCTACAGTAATTAGCTCTACTGATTAAGGGCCAGAATTGCTACTAAAACTCAACACCACTGCCTTTCCAGAGGCTGTTGGTGGGTCCTTTATCATTGCATGCAGTGTTTTGCAACATAAAGGCCATGTGGATTCCTGTTGAATTTGGCTTTTTTCTGCAGTTAAACTTTATGTGCTATTGCATACATGTGATATATTATAGATGAAAATATTAATGCATTTTGTATTTTCATTCTTCACCATGATTGAATAATGCTTATTTGAATTTCTTATTTTTAATAGACTTTTAAGCAGATAAAAGGTGTAATATAATTTAGCATTCCAGGGGGGAGGGGTATTCTTCTGTTCTTCTCAAATGTAGCTCTTTTAACCATTCAGCACAATGGTGAGTGCATCGTTGTTACCTTGGTAGTGCCAAGTCCTCTGCTCCACATCTGTGCCTTATTACCCACATGTTCAGACATACTGTTCCAATGATGTAGTGGCTCCGTTCAGACATACCTCTCAATTTTCTCATGTCACTAAGCACAAAAGTGAGTATTTGGTTGAAGAGAGTCATTTTTTACAGTGGAAAAGCACATTTAAAACTTGCAGGTTGAAAAGACAATTGTGTAGGATTTTTTGTCATTGTTCATAATTGTTGAATTCACATATACCACGGTAGAGGGTTTATTGCAAAAGGTGTAGTCAATGCAAATTTGGAAAGACTATAGTCTTATCTCCTCATGCTTATTAAACTAAGTAAAAATGTTTGCTATGATTTACTTTCCTTGCTATTCTTCAGCCATTCTTCACAGAGAAGTGATTATGCCTCAGAGCATTTCTTTTCTCGTGGCAGTTATTCTAGTTGATGACTAGCTTCAAGGTAAAAGCTCACTTTATGGTCAAGGAAATGAGACATTATGATATATGTCATGGATGTGAATGGAATAAAATTCTCATAACCTTAAATGATTAGCGTATAGCCACTTGCTCTCTATGTGGTGATTATTTCACATGGCATGTCTCCATGTATTGAGTATCATTTCTTTCTACACGCAATATCAAAATCACTCAACTTGCCTTTTCCAGGTAAGAGGGAGACTGTTTCAATTCTGAGAAATCTTCTTTTGGCAAAGGAAGTGGAGGGGTGGGTCACAGCTTAGCTGTCATCAGTATGCATGCAGTCCTAATTTTCAAAAAGGTGTGTTGGCTTTCATCGTTCTAAAAAGTGATGATTGATTATAAAGCTAGGCCAAATTTTCAGGATGAAACATGAAACCACGTGAAATTCACCTGGTTTCATGTTGCAGTACAAACTTAGACTTGGACCAGGTTTCTTGGAAGTTTGGCCAAAGTTCATGAACTACTTTGACGAACCCAGACTGCCTTTCATACAGATTTCAGCCAGTTTTCACACTGACTGGGGCCAAGTTTCACACGATTCAGGGGCCATTCAACATTTCAGGTGCAAAGTGGCAAAAAAAAAAAAAATCCCATTTTCCCCTGGATTTTTCTTTGTATTAAAGAATTTAGATTGAATTAGCAATGCAGAATAAATCTTTATGGGTAAAGATCTAAATGTCCTGGGAAGTATAAGAGAAAGAGAATGAGAACCTACTGAATTGCCTGTCTTTTCTCAGATTCTTAATTTAGAGACCAGGGAGGTCACATGCAGTGCTTTTAGATTTTATAAATAGTCCTTTCTAGTAGGATAGGTACTTATTAGGAGGCTTATCGTATCAAGATAATAAATGAATGTTTTATATTTCCAGATAAATGAAAGTAAGTTAGAACTGGGAAAGTCTTCAATTTAATGAAAATTAATTTTACCCACATCTTCTATAGGTACACTATTCCAGCCGATGTTGACAGGCTCTCATTCTCTAAAATGTAAATCTTTGTATTTGAATACCCTGACCATTTTTATCCTAGCAAATATTTGAATTCTACTTTTTACCATTTATTTCAAGTAATTTATTTCTTTCCATAATTAACTTAACTGTGTGACCCTCCATCATTTCAGTTCTTTGTTACTGACATTCCATTATGGGATCTATACTGAACATGAAGTTCTTTTATTTTCCTTTTGGCTCCCCAAGTGTCAAACAGGAATATATTAAGGTACACTATGAGAATAAAAGCAGGAAAAAGATAATATGGAAATTAAGAAGGTGAACATATCTTGAATTCTTGGACGTGTATTAAGCAATGTGTATTGAGCATCTACTGTGTTCAAGGCACCACGCTTAATACTACAGACACTGTAAATATATCAACTTCTGTCTCTCTTCCTCCACTAAATTCAACCTACTGTCATCTAGTGTTCTTGATTACTATGCTAAGCAAGAGTCCAATTAATCTTGCTTCCACTCTTAAACCTGTATAATCCATTTTTCTACACAGCAGTCAGAGAGATCATGTTACATTGTAAATTAGATCACATTACTCCTTATTTTAAACCTTAGAATGAAATCGAAACCACTTGGCTTGGCCTCCACAGACCTTCAAGCTTCGGTGTTTACCTACCTCTGTAACCTCATCTTGTCCTCGTCCTCCTCTCCATACACTCTGTGCCAGCCGCACTGTCCTTCTTGTGTCCTTCAGATACAACACACTCACTCCTAACTTGATGATCATTTTCCATTTGCTCTCTTCGGGCCTTCTTGTGATTGGGTTCTTCTTATCATTGAGACTTCATCTCAGATGCCTCCTTAGGGAGAACTTCCCTCACTATCCAATCTAAATCTGAGGTTATCCTATTTGCTTATTTACTTATTTGCTTGTTATCTGTAAAACATGCCCCTCCTGGAAACATAAACTCCAAGTACCTGGTCTGTCTTGTTCATACCACCATCACCTAGGACAGTAAGGACTTGATAAATATTTATTGAATGTTAGAATGAAATATCATTACATCATTACTACTCCCAAGATCTGATAATCTCATGGGTGCCTGGATAAGAAAACTATGTGGTTGTATGTTATACGCCTTAAATAGCTGTGCCAAGAGATGCTGCAAAAGTGAACAGTCTTCCATTTCAAATAATAACTGGAGACTGTGGAAAAGTTATCATTTGAGCTAGGATTTCCTAAATGGGTAATCTTTAAAAGATAAGATTACAAGCAAGACATTGCACATTCCCAGAAGAAGAAATAGTACAAACAATATTATTCATGTAGGAAATGACAGGATTAATTTAGGAAACAATAATATTCCATTTGCCAAGGAAATAGGTTAAATATTAAAAATGATATCACATAAGGTTGAAATTTTTATTGAAGCTATATTACGGAGCATTTGGAATGTCTAGTGTGGTGGGCAATAGGGAGCCGCTGAAGATTCTTTTATTACATCATTAGATGTATATTACCACCAGACTATTTGGTGTTATTACCAAATGTTCTTTATGAAAATCTTTTTGGTTGTCAGTGTAAGAAATGCCCAAACCTGTAGAGCATTTTTATAAAAGTTTATTTGAGAAAAACTGACAACATGACCAGATGCAAGATCTCAAATACCCTGCAGAATGACAACTTTGGGGTTCCTTTTATACAGTCATTGGAATTCAGGAGGGAACATTAGGAAGATTATATGAAGGTTGGAGAAAGCAAGGGCAGGGAAATCTGTCTGACTGGATTACAGGACAGCTAACAAGGTTTTTGTGCTCCCTTGAGTGTGGTTACACCTCCAAGGGGTCTAAAAAAGATTACTCTGGCATTTCAAAGGTTTGTTCACCTAGATGCATGAGAACAGTGGACAGTACTTGCTTAAAGCAAAGACAAACCTTTCATAGGCCTGAGGTATTTATGATCAGATCACCCTGTGAAATTACTTTTGGTCAGTGAACTTGGCAGATTTACTATAGGACCCCATTTTCTTGTCCACATGGTGATAGTGTCCAGCACAAAAAGGAACTGGAAGAGACTGAAAGCTGGGAGAGCAAGTAGAATGGGAAACTATGTCAGTCATCAGGACAAGGTCATGAGAATCTGAGCTATAAGGATAATGTCCAGTCCTCAGAGGAGAGATGAGCAGAGGGGATGGGCTGGCTCAGTCTGGAACATCAGGTGTCATTGGAGGTAAGAGGCTATCCTGGGCAGAAAGTAGTGTCAGAATGAGAAGTTCAGTGATGGGGAGGGGACTAAATTGGTGCCAAAGAAGAAATTCCAAAAGAGTCACCAAAATACTGGAGAAAACACCATGTTTTCTATGGAAATTAGGATGATTTTATTTTTCACACATAATGAAAGATTCAGAGAGGGCAGTTGATGGTGTTATCTATATAATTCAATGATGTTACTGTGAAAGTCTCTATGAATCTCTTGGCCTCTCAGTCATGATTGCAAGAAGGCCACTTTAAGTCCAGCAATCACATCTATATCTGTCTTGCAGGACAGATAACGGGAAAAGAGTCTATGTCAAGAAAACAAATTTTTTTCCATGAATATTATAGTATACTTCTGCTCCAGTCTCATTGGCCAGGCCATGTCATATAGTTAGGTCAAAGCTGGAAGTGAGACAAGGAGAATGGGGTTTAAAAAGAAAGTTATGAGGCTCCCAGTCAAGACGGCAGCGTAGGCAGACATGGCTCATCTCTTTGCACAACCACATCAAAATTACAACTAAAATATAGAACAACAGAACTGTCACCTGAAACCATCAGAAATTGAGTTGAATGGAAGTCTGACGACTCTGGAATCAAAGAAACCACGTCCATTGAGACTGGTAGGTGGGGTGCAGGCGCGAAATGGACTGGTCTCTCACCCATGTATGGAGGATAAAAATTCAGGAGGGATATGTTGGGACTGAGCAGGCCCAGCCCTGTCCCAGGACCCCTGCCCAGGGTTCCAGTGCCAAGAAGATAAGTCCCCACAACTTCTGGCTGCAAAAACCAGTGGAGATTGAGACAGTAGAAGAAACTTATGGAGCCCCAAGCAGTTCCTGTTAAAGAACCCACACACAGACTCACCCCCTCAGACTCACTCCCTCTGAGCTTCAGCACTGGGGTAGAACCTTGAAGGGCACCAGTGGCATACTTGGAAAGGCTGAAGTGTCTCACATTGGGGTGAGCAGAAGCCATTGTCCCTTTTCTGAGACCTCCTCCCCCAGAGCCATGGAGCCAGCAGGCTAGTGCCATATTTGAGACTCAATCAACCTGACTAATACTATTTGACCCACCTTGGAGAGCCCCAAAGACTCTGCCATACCCAACTTACTGGCCCACCCAAGCTGCTTTTTCTATATGAATGGTTGGTCTTGTCTTGTGCTTCACAACTTCTGAAATCCTATCAAACAAGCAACAGTTGGCCTCAGTGAGCTCCAGGCTGGGCACTAGGAAAAGATTAGTTTCATAGCTTGGCTTCATCTGGGAATCTCCAAGCCCAGCGCAAGTAGCAGCTATCTCCGATTACTTTATAGCTCTGGAAGGGTGGCTCCAAGCGAAACACAGGTAGGGGCTGACCTTGGCCTGCATCACCCAGGAAACCCCAGGGCCAGCACACCCAGTGGATAGCTACAGGCTACTTCAGGGAACTGCCACCCTGCTTCTGCACAACCAATACTCCATGGAGGGCAGAGATTGGCGGTAAGTGGTCATAGCCAATCCTTGTAGCTGGCTGGCCTGGGTAAATCCCTCCCAATGATCTGTCAACAGCAACCAAGGGTCAACTATAAGAGGAGGGTATACTCAGCCCACACGAAGGGTGCACCTTGAATACCCAGCTTGGATTACAGGGGAGGCTATTCCACTAGAACCTATAGGACACCTATTGTATTAGGGCACACTACCAAGACCTGGAGTCAAAACAGTTGTACCTAATACATAGAAACAAACACAGGGAGGCTGCCAAAATGAGGAGACAAAGAAACATTGCCCAAATGAAAGAACAGATTAAAACTCCAGAAACAGAGATTAACGAAATGGAAAAATGCAATCTGTCAGATGTAGAGTTCAAAACACTGGTTATAGGGATGCTCAAGGAACTTAGTGAGGACCTTAGGAGCATTAAAAAAAAAAAAATCCAGTCAGAAACAAAGAATACACTAATTGAAATAAAGAACAATTTACAGGAAAACAACAGTAGAGTGGATGAAGCCAAGAATCAAAGCAATGACATGGAACATAAGGAAGCAAAAAACAACCAATCAGAATAACAAGAAGAAAAAAGAATCCAAAATATGAGGATAGTATAAGCAGCCTCTGGGACAACTTCAAGAAGTCCAACATTTGCATCATAGGGGTGCCAGAAGGAGAAAAGAGCAAGAAATTGGAAATCTATTTGAAAAAGTAATAAAAGAAAACTTTCCTAATTTGGTGAAGGAAATAGACATGCAAGCTCAGGAGGAACAGAGAGTCCCAATCAAGTTGGACCCAAAGAGGACCACATCAAGACATATCATAATTAAAATGCCAGGGGTTAAAGATAAAGAGAGAATATTAAAAACAGCAAGAGAAAAGCAGTTAGTTACCTACAGAGGAGTTCCCACAAGACAACCAGCTGGTTTCATAAAAGAAATGTTGCAGGCAAGAAGGGGCTGGCAAGAAGTATTCAAAGTGATGAAAAGCAAGGACGTACAACCAAGATTACTCTATCCAGCAAAGCTATCATTTAGAATTGAAGGCCAGATAAAGTGCTTCCCAGACAAGGTAAAGCTAAAGGAATTCATCATCATCAAGCCAGTATTACATGAAATGTTAAAGGGCTTACTTAAGAAAAAGAAGAACATCAAAACTATGACCATTAAAATGACAACAAACTCACAACTATCAACAACTGAATCTAAATAATAAAAACAAAAATAAACTAAGTGAACAACCAGAACAAGAACAGAATCATAGGTATGGGGATCATTCGGAGGATCATCAGCTGGAAGGGGGAAAGGGAAAAAAAAGAGTAATGGTTCAGAGATCAAGAAGCATTACTGGTAGGAACAAAACATACCAGGTGATGTTAAGAATAGTATAGGAAAGGGAGAAGCCATGGGCACACCGACCCATGGACATACATGAACTAACGTGGGGGGATTGCTGGAAGGAAGTGGGGAACTGGGCAGAGGGGGACAAAGGGAAAAAAATGGGAACAACTAACAGCATAATCAGTAAAATATACTTTAAAAAAAGAAAAGGAAAATTATGACAATAGGGTTTGTCATAAGTGCCAAACAGAAACCTGGCCAGACAAGAGGGAAAATCAGAGATGACACCAGGAGAGGAAAAATTGGTAAAAAAAGAGGTCTTCAAGCAGAAAGTAGAAGATGGATTTGATCAGTATTTATATCCAAGGTCTGTGGCCCTGGGTGGAATTGTGGCTAGTTTAAGGTTCTTTTTTAAAAAAGGAAAAGAAGTCAGGGAGTAAAACTGCAGGATACTGAGGTGAAAATTCAGAACAAGTCTTGGAACTAATTGGATTTAAGGGCTAAAGTTGAAAAACAAGATAAATATAGGTCTGAAGTTTCTGGCTCGGCTTGATAAACTTGGTCAGAAGAAAGGCAGCAGGAAAAATAAGTTGAATTTTAGTTACATTGAATTTGTAAGCTTTCTAGATTATTTTACTTGACTAATGTAGCAACCAGCTGGAAACATGAGATTAGAAATCTAAGGTGGTGTCATAACTAAACATAAAAGTTACATAGCTGAACTGTCACACAGTGAGCATTAAAACCGTAGGAGTAAAAAATGGTGGGTAAAAGAGTGAAGCAAGAACTATTTTAGAAATATCCACATTTAGGTAGTGGGACAAGGAAGGGTGTCAGCAAAAGAAAGCGGGCACTCAATGAGAAACTAGGACTCTGCCACATTGGAGCACTAAAGGAAGAACTACATAAAAGGGGGGTGAGGGGAGATGTTCTTTAAAAAAAACCGCAGGGATGAGTTCTATAAAAAGCTTTTGGATTTGGTGTTCTGGAGTCATAGGATGTTAAGGGAGGGCATTTTGTTGAGTAGTGAAAGTGAAATTGTAAGAAGTTGAAAGGTAGATGGTAGGAAGTTGACTATCTTTGAATATTGTTGGTGGCATGTGATTTCACACAGAAATCAGTGGGCTAACTTTTTTTGACATAAGCTTTCTGTCAGTATTCACTGAACCAATTTTGAGCTTACGATCTTATGTATGAATAACAACCATAGATATCATTTGGTTTTATTCTACAAGACCCTGAATGCTAGATTTCTACATATGAATGCATCCTGACATTAGAATTGTGCTTCCCTCACTGCTTCTTGGTGAGATGTCATTATGGGTTTGCCATTAATCTTTAGTTCGTTTTTGCAGTCAAACATTGTGCCTCAGCAGTTATGCTTTTAGACAACCTGGTCAGTATGGTGCTTTTTCTGTTCTGTCAGTCACCATGCCCATGCTCATTTTTTAAAATTTCATCCTCATGGTTTTGTATTACAGAGTTTTCAGACTATAACTTTACTCTGTATTCAAGCAGAGATTGGAGACCTGCTATAGGGAGTTGTAGGGGCCTCCCTAGGCTGAATGAGTATTGGACTAGGAAATAAAACCTCACATATTAATTATAATTATTAACTCCTTAGAGTCTTACAACTTGCTCAACACTTTCTAGGTAAGTTGTCCACATCATCTCTAAGCCTTATTCATTTCAACAAGGTAGGTTATCAGGGAAGAAAAACAGAAGAAGTGAATACAGTACAGTGTACAGTGAGATGATTATATCCACATGGGCTGGGGTCAGGCTGGACAGGGTTCAAATTCTAACTCTATCACTATCTGTCTATATGGTTATGATAAGGATTAAATAAAATAACATATGAAGAAATCTATAATAAGTTCTCAACAGGCCAGAGCTGATTGTTCTTCCCATATTTCACATGAGAAATCTGGGATAAAGCAACGTTCCCAAGCTCACATAGCCTGTAAGCGGAAGAAGCAGGGTTCAAACTCGGCTCCTCATCCTCTAGTTTGTGCTGTCCCCAGTGGATCAGGCGCTTTCCTGTGAGTAAGGTAGTCCTTATAACCATCAGCCTCAGTGCGAAACAACACAGACATAGCTATGGCTGTTAATAACAGTAATAATGATAAATAACTTTACTGAGTTTGTCTGAAAATATACCAAATGCTCTATGAAGACTGATTTCAATAGTCCTATGAAACACTTAATTTCATTATTTCCATGTAATAGATGAGGAAACCAAGATTTACAAAGTTTGAATATTTTTTTTAGGATAACAGTGCCAGTCAGTGGCACAGATTATATTTTTTATATAGTCTCTCATTTACCTTCCAAAGTAACTCTGCGTTAGTAGCACAAATATTAACATGACTTTTTTTTCTTTTCTGATGAGGATTGAGCTCAAACAAGTTAAGTGACTTTTCTACACTCTTTCACACACATCTACCAAAAGATAATGCTGAAACTTTAACCTGGGTTTCAAGATCTGCTCTCTTTCCACATGCCAGGCTGCCTCCATTGGCTGCTAGAATCTTTTCAACTGTAAGTTTCCATGCCTCTGTGACTCAGATTGAAAAGTTGGGGAACACAAATGCAAATGGGTACATAGCTGTTTCTTTTGTTTTTTTGTTTTTTGCTGTTGCCCAATCATGATAATCTCAGTCTTTACAATCCGCGCACTGTCAACCCTCCAAAAGCACAAATGGGTGGATGCTGCAAAGTAATACTCTGGAATCTGTCTAGTGGAGCCCAGGGAGGAAGGGCAATGCTGAGGGAGGTCACAATACCTGTTTACCTTGTTATACTACAATTGTGCATCTCAGCTGGAGGGCACCAATTTGAAAATTGTATAAATCAGGACCCTGTTATATTTGCTATTAGTGATTTTTTTCTTGAAGATAATCAGATGAATGAAGCCTATTTTCTGCTGTTCATAATGCCGTGTTTATAGGTTTTGCAATACATTGTGCTGATTCTGCTTTTAGTTGAGCCTCTCTTTTTGAAAGATTGAATTACATCTCCTGATCAGTAACAGAACCTGAACATTAAGTGTAAAAGACTCAAGACTTTTAAGGATCTTCCCATTGTCTGCACCCACTACCACTGCTGCCATCTCCCTTCCTTATTAAAGAGGGCTTGATGCTTGCTCAGTTCATAAGGGCCTCTGCCCTCATCGTGAACCACAGCCCTGGGGGGCACAGTGGTACCCAGGGCTTTGATATTAATGGCTGATATTTCTTTTCTATATTTTAATAACGAGAAAATATATGCTTAACAATAAGCAAAGCTATTTTAATGTTTGATACTGTCTTTTTAAATTAGGGTATTATGTTCTGAAATTGTGGCAAATTTATTATCAAACTTAAGCAATAAAATGAACAAACATGAAATTATCTTTTGATCATATATTAATCTTCTAATCGGTTGGCTTCCATCACCTTGCCAAATAACACAGAGCGCCGATAAAGAAAAGATTTAGTAGTTATTGGTCTCAGTATCATCATCCAACAGCTGGTTTTAAATGAGTCCTGGGATCTCACAGTTTCCATAAGCCACCCAGGAGCTCAGCTTAACTATTTTCATAAAATTCTTTTCTCTTCCCAGTGTATTCAAGTAAATTTTCCTAACAGCTGGGACTACGCAAAACTGATAGCATCTTAAAAACATCTTCAGCAAGACGGATTAAGTTCCAAAAAGGAAAGCATTCAGAAGTTTATTTTATTATCTTAACCTTTGTTGACTTGAATGATTAAACAGATTCTTTGGCTCTGCTAAAGCGTTTAGGCCTGGATATTAATTTGATGTTCTTATTTACTTAACCCTTGCCGTTCTCTGGCCCTAATGAACACTCTCCACATTCGGTACTGAATGTATTGCCTGTGAAAAGGGAATTGATGTAACACAATAAAAAGAAATAAATTGTGAGAAAATTATTTTAATGCTTTCCAGATTCAGAAGTTGGCATGGAAACAGCAAGCTTGTTAAAATTTGCAAACGTCCTTGTTATATTTTATAATCAGAGTTCTCTTCTGAGTGTTCTCTGTCATACTTGAAACCACTAAGAGCTGGTATATTGAACTGAGCCCAGGAACATTTATAAATCTGTCTTAATGAGGGTCAATTTAAAAAAATAAATTATCTTTGCAAACAATTGTTGATGTGTAGACAAGATTTCCCTTGGAATTCAGTGTTGTAAATTATATCTCAGTTGTTAGTTGTATACCCGAGTTCACCAAGTAAGAAAAAAGAAAGGAGAATTTTGGAAAGGTTGAGGAATAATAATTCTACCTATTTTACATGATTTTAAATCTTGTACATTTTTGTTTAATGTAAAGGGTTATTTAAGTAAACCTATACTAATCCAGTGTGATAAGTTTTTATGTGAAATATTTGGAAGTAAGAGTGAATATTTTTTCTTAAAACAATAACTTATAAGCACTTTCCACAACAAAATAGTGGAAAACCTGACTTTGAGCCCTTAACTGAAAATCCTGTTACTGACTGCAGATGCATTAAAATAAAACCAAAATCTGGCCCTAGACAGGTCCTCTGAACAGGGATTGTGGAGAATGTTACCAACCAGTTAAAGCAGCCATTGAATTTTCTTTCAGTGTTTGAGTTGCAGTGATCTTTACAGTAAAATAACTATTCATTCCATTTTATGAAGTAGAAGAGAGATTTCATTCATCCACACTTTTGCTTATGTCAACTGCAGTGTTCTCCTTTTTACTTTTTTTACATGACATATATATCTGAACATATACCTTACAATCTTTTCAGGCTCATGGGTTCCATTTCACATTTTTCTTGAAAATGAGTAGAATGAAAGATTTTAGATGAAAGACAATAAATATATATATTTAATATTCATTTATATTTCTTTTGTTTGAATTTTTACAAGTGCTGCTCTCTGTAAAATATCTGCTAAATAATTTAAAGAATAACTTTATACATTAATGACCTCTCAAACACAAAACTGTACAAAAGATTTCATTCTTTTTGTCTCATATTTAAGCAAGCCAATTCTCTCTTGAATTAAAGCACAAGTCTTATATTTGTTAACACATGTAATGTGGAGCCATGGTTTGCATTAATGCCTGCAAATGAAGCATATAATAAAATGGGGAGGGAAAGATAGATTTTGGGTGGATGACTTTCAATATTATATAAGGAAGAGAAAGTAAGCCTTCAGATAAATATATCAAAATCTGTATGTGAAATGGACAAAATCTGAACATACTATAGTTGGTAATTTCTATTAATAATGAGCATATTGCAAATAGGAAATGCAGCAATTTATAAGTAATTTACACTAACAAAATCCGACATAATTACTATTATACTTTTTCTGTCACTCCCAAAAGCAGAATTATCATTGCAACAAAAATGTTAATGAAGTGCATCAACCAAATAGAAATCAAGAAAGTATGAAATAGCAGATTTTTAATGGTGCATCAGGATGTGCAGAAGGGACTAGAATGCAAGACTATGTTTTGGATTCTTCCCCTCAGAATGGGTGAAATAATGGCTTATGCATTGACAGATCATGCTTAGGAAGAACAGCTCCTGGGGTTCTGAATGAGATGGGTCTCTGGAAAGTCATTTAGTGCCAGACAGCAGTGTCCTTTCATAAGCATACCTGCACTAATGTGTCCAGCAGCTCCTCATAGCAGACACAGCCTGTAAATCATAAGTGGCAAACAGGACTGGCTTTGTAGGGAAAGAATGGTAGTGGCAAGATCTTACTTCAAGAGCAATTCTGTAGCAGCTTTGGAGCCAGCCAGGAGACCTTGATTCTCATCTCTTAGAAGCCCAATAAATTTTGTTTGAAAAATGTTGATGTTAAGAGAAACCCTTACTTACCCCAATTGTTTTTTATTAACACAAATGAACTTTTGAATCATTTAACTCCCACACAAGTAATAGTTATAGTAATAACAATAACAGTAATGATGTAACACTATTGTTTTCATAGTTCTGCATACCAAGAAAACTTCTGAGCATTCTTATCATGCTATTAGTTTGTGAGTCCAGCACAAGTCTGATGATAAAGGAGCCTGACTGTTGGAAAAGATGATATCAAAACTCCCAATGTGGCATTCAGAACATCAAGGAACTAGTAACATAGGACATGCTTTCCAGGACAGGAACTTCAGTCAGCTACAGGACTAAAGGAATTAATTAGAATTAAATGGAAAAATAATGGTGAGTAAACAAAAGGAGAGAGAAATTGGTGTGGCAGATGTCAGTGTTGTTCTGGCTTAAAGACTGTGTGATGTGATGCGAAATAGCAGGAGCTACCTGTGACTGTAGGAAGTTCAAGGGAGCAACAGGTAGTAATTGCTGACTCATTTACCATGTCTACAAAAGAACGCGTCAGCCTAAACATTCTGAGGTTGTTGGCAGGTGAGGAAAAAGATAAAGGAGACACCATCAAAATTTTAATGAAGAAAATATTTAATCTTTTAAAAAAAAAAATCTCTCCTCATTACTTGGGCCATTCGCCAGGCTTATTTTAAGAAGCTGAGTTCATCTATTTATCTAAACTATTAACATTTTGTCCCAACCTTGAAATATCTCACCCAAGTCTTGACTCCATTATGACTTAGAGGAGGTCATTACTATGAGAGGTTTCCGGGATTGGAGAAGGGAAATCCTTCTGCTGGCCAAGTAGGAAGTATGGAATGAAGAATGTGACTGAGGGCTATGCCCAAACCCAGAACACACCAGAAAATCTGCTAAAACATGCCCAGTGCTAAATTGCATATGCTGTCTTATTTTGTGTTTTTCAAGATTTACAAGTTGTTTCTCCTATTAAGAATTATCAAGCACTTGCCTTTTCTTACAACCAATCATTTAGATTATTATACTGTGTTTTATTCTGTATTAATACCTGTAAATGAAGCATATAATAAAATGTGAAGGGAAAGATAGATTTGGAGTAGGTTACTTTCAATATTATATGGAAGAAAAAGTAAACCTTCAGATAAATATATCAAAATCTGTATGCAAAATGGACAAAATTTGAACATACTATAGTTGGTATGTTTATACCTATATCAATTATATATACATATAGTTGGTATGCTTGTACATATATCAATTCTTATTAACAGGAATTATTCTATCTATAGAGTTATTTTATATACATGTATACATGTGCATGGATACTTATACAAAATTATAGTTACCTATACTATCCTTATGAAACAGAGTCTTCCATGAGTGTGGATTATTATTCACATACACAAGATCTAAACATATAAATGTTAACCTACTTTTATTTATACTCCAATTCCTATTAAGAAAAGATAGGCAAATATTCAAAGCAACGTGGAAAGTTTATTGGCATTAAACTGATATATCTTCCTTAGCTATTTTTTTAAAAAGCATTTTTCTTTTCAGTGTGGCTTTTCAGAGTTACTTACAGAGAATGTAAATTAACTTTTAATAATTTAATGCTTAATTTATATTCTTTCATGCTTAGCCTGCAAGGAACACCATTTTTATGTTCCTTTGCAAAGTTAGATGGAAATGATCTTGGCGACAGTTCTTGACTATCATATCAAACATTGGCTCTGACTTCCAGTCGAGTCCGTTGACTGAGCTTTTTTTGCAATAATCCTTAAGGGACAAATATTTGCCTTGATTGGAATATCAGAGGAAAGTTTAAGACTTAGTTCAGAATTCAGTTACTATTTCTTAGCCAAGTTATTTCTTTATATTTCTTAGCATTCAAGAAAGTGAGAAGTTCCTAGAATGTCAGCACTAGAATTTTCTTTTAGGAATATAAACTTTTTCATGTGGAATGGACTCAAATGTTGTTCTTGAATTGCTTGCGTTAACATAAGTTATAGCAGCACCATGTTTTTTCAGTCTTGATTGTTCTTTACTCTCAATTTATTTTTATCCTACGGAACAGTTCTTTGAGAAGGTAAACTTTGGAAAGACTGTGAGTCATTAGCATAGTTCAATCAGATGTTTTGAAAATCAGAAATTATTTTGTCTTCATTAGAATGGTTGATATCCATCATATGGCAAAAGCTGTAAGTACAGTTTAACCATTTCTGTTGTTTTCCTTACATTTCTTTGATATTATGTCTCCATTGTTTAAAGAATTTATAAACTATATGACCATCAATTTAATTTTGATAATGAAAACAATAGTAAGGAATAGTTTACCTTTATTAATATGTTATTCTTTCTCTGACAAATAGTTAACTACTATGTTTAAATGAAGAACTTCACCCTCTAAACACATCACTTTCACTTTCTGGCATAATATGATATATATTATTTCTGCTTTGACAAATTAAAGTTCCTAAAACATCTTCTGTGTTAAGATATTCAAGAATATAGCATTGTAAAGCCATTCTATTTGTGTTGTCTTTTTTCCCCAGTACAAAATTACTTTTCAGTCTTACAACCTTTTGTTTAGTAGTCAGGCACAATTATTCAGTAATATTATAAAAGGAAATGAATTTTGAGGAGTTACAGGAAGGAGGGAATATTTGGAGATCTATTAGACATTTTGGATTTGTTCATAAAATTAATGGAGAGCTTTACAACTTCACCCTTCATTTTACACTTTCAGGCAGAAAAGTCAAACAAAATCAAAATGGAGAAAGCTTGCTGTGTCACCAGTACAATGTTGAATGTGAAAGCTGTAACTCTATACTGGTCTGTGGTATTACTTCCACTTCGGAGCCATGTAGTTGTAATAAAATGTGTCAGAGAAGAATGCAAAGTTTGAATCATGATATCTACCCACAATTTTATATAGTAACTGTTATAATAACTCAAGTTTTTTTAGAATGTGTCAAATAAAATGGCATGTGCCAACAGGGTTGTAGTTTGAGAAACTGTCACGACTTCTAAGGGATTCCTTTTTAACATGGAGAGTAACAGTTTTGGTTGAAGTAGGGGGAGGAAATTCATTGTCTTTATTTTTCCTTATTTTTTGAAATGCGTACACTATTTTATGCAGTCTTCCCTCTGTGTTTTGAATTAATCATTCCTGTGAGTCCGATCAGAAGCTACAAAGTGGTAGCCAGTGGACCAGAATCTGATAGTAGATAAATTTTATTTGGCTTTCACAAGTTAGTTGCTAACATTTTAATATTGGCAATTTCAGATAAAATCTTATCTTTTTATTTCTCTTGGAATATTGGAAGATGCTGACAGATCTTAAGGAAAAGAACTAATTTGGGTTAGTATTATTGGATTCTTTTTGTTCCTGTGTCCTCCTTGATAAAAATAAATTGAAACCCCATTTGTCTGAGTACAACAAATACAGAATTTCAGGGTGAGGTCCAAAGGACTAAAAAAAAGATGGAATTAAAAAAAGGATTCTGCAAGGTAGATTGTATTTCCTTTTATGGAAAAGAGATATATGTATTTGAAACATTTTTTTTTATTATGGTGTTTTTAACTCTTGGATGATATAGGGACTAAAAATTGCCCTTTTAAATTAAAATTATTAATCTTTATGGCAATGCCAGAAAAGTTTTCTAGATAATCTTCATTGTCCTATTTTAAAAGGATGGTGAGGGGAAGATAATATGGGCAAGACAAATTCACTTTTGCTGTGAAACTCTAATTTTCTCTTTTAACTGCAAAGTAAGCCCACTTTATAGCTAGCCAATTGTCTAAGAACTTACATAGAGCAGCCCGAGCTCATGGTTCCTGATTTGTATTCAGACACCTCTGGTGGCAAGGAGGCCATTCTCTTCCGGAGCAGACTATTCTAATTATAGACAGTGCTATATGTTATGAAGCATTTCATCATTCATTCAACAAATGCTTATTTTTCCTTCTTTTGAATCAATGCCTACTATTCTGTACTTCCTCTGTGTTTGGTTTTAGTTCTGCCTTCCAAACTAGTTCCTCTTATACATGACACCCCTTAAGTGATTTTACGGAAGCACTGAACGAAGCGGAAGATTAGAGTGAACCCAAAAGCCCTTCTAGCCCAAGCTCTCATTCGCTACATCCCTCAACTAGTACCCGCCCAGCATGAGCCTGAATATGCCCTGTAACGGGGGCGCTGATGCTCTACCTGCAATTCTGAGCTTATTTAAAATTGCCCTCCTGTCCCATCTAATCTCTGCTCCAACTCCAGCTCTTTCATCCATTCCACAAGTGACAGTTGTGTCTTCTTACTCTCCTGCTTCTTCTCTGCGTGTATACTTTATGCCTCTGTCCTCCTTAAAGGGTTCTACCTCGAAATTAAACACATTAATTCAGGTACAGCCTGGACCAAGTGAAATATCACCTACCTACTTATGATTCTGTTTATGTTAATATAGGCTGAAATTAGCTTAAACAACATTGGTAGTCATATCACATATTGATGTATAAGAATATTATCAACTTAATCTGAAGTTTTTTTTTCACTGTTACTAACCATTAGCTCCCCAACCATGTATTTATATAGCTTGTTTATTGGACCCAAACAACGTTTCTTACTTTCATTCCCATATAAATAGTATACTCTATCCTGTTGAGATCCCCTCTGGAGTCTAATTCTGCCATCCAACAAATATGACAGCTCTTCTGTCTCATTTTCTGGATATCCGAGCTACAGATAGAAAAACAGATATATATATATATATGGAGAGAAACAGAAATAATTCCCAGACCCAAAGTTTGAGAAGACTAATCTAATTCATGGACACAAATGTTGAATGGAATAAGACTGAGAACATGAACTGTGTGACCAGTTATGGAGTATTATCTAGGTAAACTGTTCAACCAGTTATAAATCCATTATTTTTATTGGTAAATTTAGTATCTTAGGATAATATAAGAAGCCTTAACATACCTCTTGCTGTAATCCAGTTATACAGGTACATCCACCTTCTCATAATCCTTTTAAAAAGGAAATAAAAATTGTATTTTAAACTTCACTTTTTTTTTCAAATGTTCACCAATAATCATTTAAATAATTAATTCTCTTCTTAACTTCTGTCAATAAAATTTTACCAGTCTGTCTATATTTAGCAAGATTTATCTTCTTCATTACGTTTCCTTCTATTACTTCTTTTACTTTCTACAGTTTCTGAAAAATGATCTGAATGATTTGATAATTTTTTTGCACATGTTCAGTATTTCGAAAGTCATTTCTTAAGGTTAGTTTAGATTCCCAAATTTTTTATTTATAGTTTCTTTATTTTTCTTGGCATTTTATACTACCAGTACTTGCACTGATATTTAACTCAAATATTTATATTTTTCTGTTTGACAGAATTAGAAGCTAAATAGGGATGGGCTGCTATTGATTTCCTCTATCAATTAACATTTTACTCTCAGTTGACCTAAGGTGGAAAAAAGTCCAGTTATTTTATTCTTCTTCTAACTGAAAATGCTCTGTTTTTCCCTTAGCATTCTCCCCCAAACCCCTTAGGGCCCTAGTGCAACTGACACAGGTCTTCCTACCCCATGCCACTCTGCTATATTAAGCCTTAGTTTGACTTTCACTTCCTTTTTCTTTTCCTTCCTTACATCTAATTATGACCGTCATAGCTAAGGAAATTCTATGAAGAGTGGGAGAGTGAAAGGGAAATTAAGGGCCTAAAAATTCACAAATTGGATAATGTTATGACTTATACAAAAGTGAACTCGGGCAGTTCCTTTAAAAATCATTTTTTAGTCATATTTGTTTCATGCTATTTTCCGAACATTTAATAATTTCCCCAAAACATTTCCTAAGTCAAGAACCATGAAGAATTGTACTATCCACGTTTGTGAAGCTTCATGTCAGCTGTCTGTAATGTTATGAAGCTTCATCCCGGTGCTGGAAAATGACCAGTTATTCTCCCTCACCTTCATGTTCCACAATTGCTTGTGTCCCATATCCCACAAGCAGAAAGATTGCCTTGGTCGTCAGTAATACAATTTCAATGATGATATGATAGGTATACATCTTGTAACTTTTTAGCCACATATGGGAATCATAAAAGTTGTAGCTGATGAGGTGGTAAAAATGATTACTTATCTGAGTATGCCAGATGCCACCTGGTTTGTAAAACGTAAACTTTGTTCCTTATGGGTGATGAAATTGAAGACCCACTGGAGAAAAAAAATAAGACCTATGAAGTATGTTTGTATTTTTGAAACTGGGCTATTAACTTTTAGATCTTTTAAGACATCAGAAATATTTTTTTCTTGGTCTTTACACATATATGTATGAGGTCTGTCTGGAAAAAGTCCAGCCATTGTTAATATAATAAGAATGGTTTCCCCGACATTGATGCAGCCGGGCAGTCAAGGAGAGTGAACTGGAATGTGTATAAATGAACAATGACAACTTCACTGTACTAGTCAGTGGGGGGCAGTAGATGCTGTTGAGTTGGCATGGGTACTGTGTGACCATCACATTCAAAATGACTGAACAAGTAGAGCGATGAATGTGCATCAAATTTTGCATTAAGCTCAAACGTTCCTCCGCAGAAGCTATTCAGATGATTCAGAAGGCCACAGCTATGGGTACCTGGTGATTGGCAGCTTTATCACGACAACGTGCCCACTCTGTCTCCTGCAGAGTATTTTGGTGAAAAAACAAATCATTCAGGTGACTCAGGCCCCATAGAACCCACATTTGGCACCCTGCAACTTCTGACTTTTCTCAAAACTAAAATCACCTTTGAAAGGGAAGAGATTTCAGACCATTGGTGAGATTCAGGAAAATACAACAGGGCAGCTGATGGTGACTGGGAGAACTGTGTGAGGTCCCAAGGTGCCGACTGTGAAGGGAGCTGAGATGTCATTGTTCTATGTACAAAGTTTCTTGTATCTTATATCTTCTTCAATAAATGTCTCTATTTTTCATATTGCATAGCTGGATACCTTCTGGACAGGCCTTGTATACATTGTTTCATGTATTCAAATGCAAAAAGGTTACTACTATTCTTTTTTTCTTTACTGGTAAATAAGGCAAGCATTTTACTTAATGTTTACTAAATTAAAAGACCATGTTCCATTTTAAATTAATTATTGTAATCATAGGGAAGAATATTGCTTCTGATATATGTGGTAAGTTCCTTTGAAAAATAGAATATTAAATACATTTAAATAGAGAATTGACTCTATCAGAAATTGCAGCTAAGGCTTATTTTGAGCTCTTATTTTCAGTAACTTTCCCAGACTAGTTAATCTTTATTGTTCATACCTTTGACTGGCTTATTATCATCTAATTATTTGAAATTGGGAGGTATAAAAGGAAATTTGAGGTAAAAAAGAATTTGAATATTATCAATGTAGTTATTATAAGTAAATTATATGGGCAAATAAATATCATTTAAAAAAATTAAATATAATACACATGTGTTAAACTTAAAGCTAGACTGCATTTCATTAAATAATACCATCATCAACCACAGCAACAAAGTTAGAACCAAAAATTAGAAAGTTTATAGTATAACTTATAACATCTGTATCATTATAAAGTTTAGACTTAATTTCACAGAAGTCAAGAAATTGTGTTCTGAGATTCCTAAAGAAACCGTGACTGTCACAGAGAGCACAACAGCCTTTTTCATTCGGAGCTCCAGTCACGGGACTCCCCTTGAACAGACCCCTCATTACAGGACGTAGTGCTTCCTTTTCTGAGAGGATACACCCTGTTTTGTTCTTCCACCTAGGGGTCCCGTGTAACAATCATATTTTGACATTTTTATGATTTAAGAACCAGTGTTCCATATTACAGCATGTGATTGATGCAATGAGAACTTGTAACCCTTTGTACAAATGCTAATGCAGCAAAATATAGCTCCTTCGATGGTTAATTATTTCCTCTCTAAAGCAGAGCCCTTCTACACTTGTCTTCCTTCTAATTCAACATTCACTAGATCAGAGATGGTATTGGTGGTGTATGGACCAAATCCTCCCACCAAATGTATTTTTGTTTGAACTATGAAATGTTTGAAAGTTAATTTGAATTGGTAGCAAAGGTTTAAAATCTGAAGCATTTATTCAGAAGAAGCCCTCGGATCTCTGGCTTCCCTCGAGGTATGTGAAGCGGCAGCAGCTCTAGGCGAGCTTTCCCCTGCAGCCAAACCGGTTGCGTCCTCGTTTCTTTTAGCCTTGGTGCGGCTCCTATTCAACCACACCTCCCCGTATATTTTTGTCTTAAACCTCCTCCCTTGTTATGTTTTTAAATTAAAGTGTAGTTGACATACAATGTTATATTAGTTTCAGGTGTACAATCTAGTGATTCTATATTTATATACCTTACGATGTCATCACCATGATAAGTCTATTAACCATCTGTCACTGTACAGTTATTACAATATTATTGACCATGTCCCCTGTGCTGTACTTTCCACCCTCTCGACTTATTTAATTGTGTTTTTTATTCTCCTTCACCATTTGCATCCATCCCTCTACCCCTCTCAGCCTCTGGCAACCATCAGTTTATTTTTTCTGTGAGTTTGTTTCTGTTTTATTTTGTTTGTTCATTTCTTTTGGTTTTTTTAGATTCCACATTTAAGTAAAGTTATACGGCGTTCGTCTTTTCTGTCTGACTTATTTCACTTAGCATAATACCCTCTAGGTCCATCTATGTTGATACAAATGGAAATATTTCATTCTTTTTTATTGCTGAGTAATATTCCATTGTATATATGTGCCATATCTTTAACCATTTCTCTATTGATGGACACCCAGGTTGCTGTCATATATTGACCATCTGTCTGGTCCTTTAAATTTACCCCATATGCACAAGTGACATCAAATATAAAGGTAATTATAGAGCATTCGAACTGTCCTAAATTGCCATCAGAATTTTAGTCCCTTATGGAAACATGCAAATTTCAGGGATATTTCCAAGCCACAGCCTATTTTAGTTCTGTGTAATGGAATTGACCCTGAGAAAAATTTAGGGTATAGACCAAAGGTGGAGACAGTATTACAGAATGGGACCAGTTAAGTAGAGGAGGAGGGTACCTAGAGTAGTTCTACTCCAAGTAACATTACTCTCCAGTGAACTCCTCCAAGTACTACATTTTCTTTGCATTGCCAAGGTCATTTTTGAAGAGTTCCACTATTTCTGAGGGCTATCGGGCATTTGCTGTGGGCTCACATTGATTTATGGAGGAGGGTGAACTTGGAAGGCAGCTTAGGAAATACAAGGATAACTGTGCACCCGTTACAGCTGAGCCCCAGCGGAGCCCTGTGGGACTCTCACCAGCTCCTTTACAGACTGGCTTCCGGCCAGCTACCTCTCCTTTTGGAGGAAGAAAAGCGGCTGCCATCCAGGAGCATGCCCGAGGAATTTCAGAGTCAACCCAATCTAATATCATACAAAGGAAGTTTAGCAAATACCCATGAAGCCAGACACTGAATAGAGTTTCTGGGAACAACAGGACACTTCTGCTTTCTCCCCCAGAATGAGGAATGCAAAAAAGTTGCATTTTTCTCACAGGCTACTGGACAAATGCCTGTTTTCCCTTCAATATAAAATGCCCTGTCAGCTAACAAATCCCCCGTTTTCTTGGCACTGTTCTTTCCTAATCCTGCTGTGTCTCCTTTCCCAGAGGTAGACTCTTTCCTTTCAGAAAACGGATAGGGTGTATTGAAGTTGAGGTGAGCCCTTGACCTGGCAGCCTCAGCTAAGAAGCATGCTTGGTTTTATGGACACAGTAGATGCACAATATTATTGTATTGCATACTACCATGATACTGTACCACCTCAGAAGGAAGAGTCCTTGAGAACTGGAAGACTGTTAGTTTGGGCCCCATAAATCATAAGTTGTATTTCAAATGCAAATTGCATGAAATTTAGATAGGGTGAATTAAAGTTTGCTTTTGCATTATGTATTTTTTAAAAAGGGGGGTCGTTAAGCAAATTATTATGCAGTGTTTGGTAGTCAAATTGATCTTCTAAACAAGACTTCCGGAGATTGTTCTTTTTTTAATTTCTAAAAGAACAAAATTTTCACAGTTCTGTTTTTTCATTTACTTGCAAAATATATCTGCCAGTTATGATGTGCTTATTTTTTTCATTAAAGCAGTTAATTAAAAGATGTATACTAGAAAACAATTTATCAGGACAGTCCTGATTAAAATTAAATTGAAATTTAAAAAGTAAATTGATTTCTCATTATTATAAACTGATATAAATTATAATACAAATTCCAATTGCCATCTGGACAGGACATTTGCTAGGCTGGCCTTTATTAACAAGTTGCATTGCTTGAAAATAAATTAAATGCCTTAACTTCAGGACTTAGTACTCTTTCTATAATCTTTAGTTCTGTAAAAGAACCTTTGATGTCAACTTTGAAACAAGTTCAAAATCCTTTCTTGAAATTCTGAGTCAAATGTGTTTCAGAATTTAAAGTTTTTAGGCCTTAGAAACTTAATGCTGTTCATACACTGCTTATTGTCTGGGAACCTCGGAGAACCCGAGGCTCAGCCCATCTATTTCTGCAGTGAAACGTGTGCATGTTCACACTATGAAGGACTGTAAGTGGCCTCCTATCTGCTTAAATCAGCCTTTGACACCAAATGAGTTTGCCACAAAAAAAAAGTTAGAAAACCTTTAGTTTAAACTTATGAAAACATTTTATTTTGGGAGACTTTAGATTTTGGAATTACAGAAAAGGAATCAAAGACTATATCTTTATTTTTAATCTATTCTTCATAGTTTTGCCAGGGTTGGCTACCTCAGGCCCACTTATGGCATGGCACGTTCATTGTGTAAAAACTTTTTGGCTTCCCACTACTTTCCCCTTTACGCTTCTTTAAAGACCTTTCAAACGTTATATCCTATTAACTTTTCCAGGCTCTACTCTAAAAAATATGTGCTTCACCCCAACCAAACTCAACTCACCCACAGCCTTGGAGGGTCCCTTCCACACCTTTTCTCACTGTGCTTCAAACCGAAGCTCCTCGCCCCAAGTCTGCAAGTCATGTCAGACACTATCGTCCCATTCATCCTGCTTCTCCTGTCTCGAATCCCACCTTTCTGGGAGCCTTACCTATCCCCTGGTCAGAATGTGCTTACACAGAATACTGCCAGCTCTCTAATTACAGCGCTGATTTAGTATATTTTCCATTTGAATTGATAGTCATGTGCTAACTTCCCCACCCAACTAGATTTAAACTCATACAGCTTTTTTCACTGTACTTGGTATAAGCATGTAATTACAAGATATTGGTTGTATGAAAGAATGAATGTATTCATTAATGTCTCTCTTGATCTCTTCCATCTGCTCACCCTCAGGGACCTTACCCCCTGCAGTCATTGCCGCTCCCCTTATTATCCTCAACATCCCCAAATGGAGAACTGGATGGCAATCTCCAGGGAGCACCCAGAACAAGACAATCTCTCTGTTCAAAGTCTAGATTCAGTATTACTTTGGGAAAGGAAACTACATTTTACCTTCAGTTCCAGTATTCATCCTGGTGACAGCATCAAGAAGCAAAGTGTCACTCCCCTCTGAGAGTGGCTAGGCACTGGAGGTCTATCGGGCTGCTTCGCTCTGTAGGTCTCGGCTTGAGTAAGACTTCCTTGGCGAAGTCCTCCCTGACCAGCTGGCCTGGGTTGGGTTTCCTTTCTGTGTGCCCTCAGAGCTCTTGTTATTTTAATAGTCATTGTATTTGCTTTTGGGGTGTGAGTCTCAATCCAAAAACTCAGGTCGGTAAGAAATAGGACTTAATTTGCTGTAAAAATGCGATTTCTGAATCTGAGCCTGCGTTCTTCCGGTCTGGCAGAAAAATAAAATAAACATCCGTCTGCCTGGGATCTTACACTTTCCTCCACCGTTAGACCTGTTTCACACTTCTGGGGACCTTGTAGTATCAAAAGATCTGGGGGTGAGAATAGAGAGGCACCTGGTCTTCAGTTGTCAATCACGCAGTGTGCCGCTGAGAAGGCCACATGGCTTGATGAACTGCATGGCCCTTTGGGTACAGTGCATCACTGCTGCATCTTGGGGCACAGGAAACTTTCTGCCCTGTCTGTGCCGCCCTTCAGACGGGAATCCTTTGCAAGAATTCCTGTGTTTCCGTGCATCTGGACACAACACAACGCACTTTCTTTTTTGTGGTGTTGCTGCCTTCCTGGAAGTGCTGCTGGGGAGCTGGGCCAAGGCCCCCTCTGCTCTTGCGGACCACAGATCTTCTTCTCTTCCAGTTTGAGGGAGTCTCTTCCTGGATATCCTTGATTTCTAGAACAGTTGGTAGACAAGTTCTGTTTCCTATCCTGCCTTCTCATACATCTTCTAAGGCAATATCAGATGACCAACTAAAAGGCTGATGGAGGGCAAAGAAAATGAAAAAAATATATGAGAAAAAAGCATAGATAAATATATCAAAAGAGATCTCAGCCACATTGTAATTGCTCGTTCAACGTCTGCTTTTCTTGGTTATACTCGACTCCATGAAACCTGAGATAAGGCTATCTGATCTCAAACTCCAAGTATTGTCTTGTTTGTGGTAGGATCCTGTTACTCTTCTTGAATTAATGAATGAATAAATGGGAGTGAAATTCAGCGACTGGATCTGTGGACACTATAATGGCTGAGAGGGTAGGCTTGGCCAGGCGCGAACCTTGGCTTTCCTATTTACAGTTAGGTGGCCAAAATCCTGAACCTCTTCATGCCTCAAACTCTTCATCTGTCAGATGGTTGTTGTGAGAATTTAAAAAGTTAATGTTTATAAAACTCTTAGACCAATACTTGGCACATTGTATGTATCACCTAAATGTTGACTGTTATTATTACTGTTGTCCTCATTATTCATTGACTTTATTATCACTAAGAAATCCACACACAGGGGTGTTCCCTTGGTGTTCTGAAGCGAGAACAGCTCTAATCCAATGATAGCGATGTTTGTATAAATAAAATTGATGTAATTTTGTTTTTGCATGATCTCTCAGACTGCTAGACTGCTAGACTGCTTTATGTTTCTTTCCTGTATTCTCTGTCTGCACTACTCTGGTTCCGCCGCGACCGTGCTTCTTCAGGAATCCGACTTCTTTTCCTCTTCTCTTGGCCTTTCGTAGCCTTGTGTCATTAGGAAACACTGCTGTGAAACCCTCCTCCGCCAGGATCCTTTATTAGATTGTATGTAACAGCTAGAGCCTTTCTCAGTATGTGTGGTTTAGGCAGTTTTTCTTATATTTTACACTTGCCAGTGATGAAGTTTATCTGCCATCTTTCTGCTTATTCACAGATCCTTTGCAGCTGTCTTTATATAGCATTTAAGTAGTTACAGTATTTAATGACATTTGTCAATGTAGAGATTGCATTGTTCTCTTTTCTCTTGTAGAAAATTTATAAATTCACACTTGTTATTTACATATAAAAAGAGAATTCCTGGAGTGACTACAGTTGATATTTATAATAGAACACAAGAGGGCGGAACTTAGAATATCTTTAAAAATGAAAGATTAACTTTTCGAGCCAATATTATATTCATTTGTAGGAAGCTACTATAGTTCTTTTCATAGTTAGTACTTCCACAAGGCAGTCTTCTTCAGTCAGTTATGAATTCCGATTTTCATAGGTCCAAATGCTCATCTTATGATTTTACAAAGGGTTCCTTTAGCTATTTCAAGCTTCATGTAGTAGATTTTTCTATTCAGACAGACTGTATCGTCCACCAAAATGTCGAATGATTTAGCAGCAAATTTCTTTGTCTTAATTTCTTTCCTTATTTAGCCTTCTAACATTTCCTGCTGTTAAAGTTATTCTTTTCCCTAAATATTTTTGCATTCTGTTATAATATTGCCCCATCTGGTCTCTCTTAGCTAGAAATCATTTTATCAACTTCTAGGTATATTTATCTTTATTTATGCTGCACACATACCCACTATAATGGTTGTGTTGTAATGCATGACATATTTTGGGCAAACAGAATCATGATATTATTTATATTATGGAAAAACTTAGGGATTCTCATTTCTCAGCATAACACATATTTTCCTTCCAATATGATTCGTATGGGAGGTCTTAATGACCTTTACAATTAAAATAATTGTTTGTTTTCCCTCCATACCCCTACAACCTCAGGCATACATGTTCTCTGTGCTTATCAGTAAGCACCACTAACTGCCAGTGATGCTGACTCTTGTTAGCTTGTTCTTACTATGGGTCACTTCTGTGTGTTTGTACGGCACAGCTAATGTTGCAATAAACAATGAAGCATGTGGGTCTGTCATTTTGAGTCATTTGCCTGTGTAGAAGGGAGTTGGCATTCCTCCTGCTTGTACAACCACTTTTATTCATCCTTTATGTAGTTGCCTCTTCCTCTGCTCATCCCTTAAACTGAAGTCTTTCCAAGCATTCTTTCCAAGGTCTGTTCTGTCTACAGCCTCTGTACGTGACTTGACTCAGCCCTGTGATTCTTGATTCCCACTTGTCTCCTGACTATTTTATGTGCATACCCAACTTTTCTTCCTTGGCTGCCCATAGGCACCTCAAATTCAGCAGGCCTCTAACTGAATTCATCATCTGTAACCACCTACCTGCCCAGAAAATCCAGTCTCTTCTAGTGTTCCCTCTGACATCCTCTGTTCCTCAAGCTGTAGACCAAGGACCACTCTCTGCTCTTTCTCCCTATGTTCTCAGCCAAGCTACAAGTCCTGCAAATTCTACCTCTTTAGTATCATTCAAAACTATCAATATGTATCTCCCCTGTTCTCGGGCACAACCCCTCAACTAGACGACTGTAACATTTTCCTAGGCAGTCTATCTGTGTTCGGTTTTCCTTTCTGTGCCAACCACCATGCCCTCATTCACCTGGCTGGGGAAGTCTTCCATGGCTTCTCACACCTGGTGTTAGGTGCATGTGTTAGTTCCTTTGCAGTCCCTCTACTTCTCCATCAAAACAGTTGTCACTCTGTGTGATTACTGCCTGCTTATTTTTCCCATTTCCCCACCAGATGTTCAACCCTGTGAGCTTGGGGTCTTGCTCACCATTCAATCCCCAGGGTCTGTTACAGTGAATGCTGCACAGAAGGCACTCAATAAATACTTCTGAAGTATTGTGCAATGTTAGTCAAGCTTTCTTATATTTAAACTATAAATAAAGTAGAAAGAAATTATAAACACATAAGTAGCATGATGACAAAGTCTGGAATTATAGGTCCTGGATTGAATTTCTGGCTCTGTCATTGTCTTACTGAATACTTTTGACAAAACACAATGTTTTCTCACTGTAGTGTAATCATATAACACTCATCATTATCGAGTATACAATAAAACTGACTATAACATCTTGAGTTTATGGCTTCTAAGTAGTTAGAAGCATTTCTTATGAATTATTTATTTACTCAGCATCCCTTTGGGGTAGGCTTGCATCCGTCTTCCTAGAAGGTAATGGAGGGAGAGAGAACTCCTCCTGTAATGGCGTCAAAATACTGGTCCTGAGATGGGTGCCTGCTTCACTGCCTGTCAGGAAGGCTCATGATGTACTCTGCATCTTTATGCCATCAGGGGGAAAATGGGTTCTATAGGATAGTTTTATATTCTTATATACCCAATTTCTGAAGATTCGAAATATTTGGAAATGAAATTTGCACAAATTATTTCAATATTTCATCTCATTCCTGGAATCATTCTCCATGTTTTTCTGGGGACACATTTTTTTCCCATACCCACTTGAACCATCTGTATACCAGGCAAGTTTTCCAAGATGTAAAACCAAGTAAAATGTGTCCATTTCATTTATTTAGAAAGACCTATGACTAATGACACTGTGAAAAAATATGGCATAGTTAATGAGAAAGTACACTTGCTGTGTGAACAGCTGGGAAAGCCTAGCAGTTATAGCCACGCAAAGCTGCGATCGGTAGAGAAGTGTGGAGCACCGCCGCACCCACAGGCAGCGCAGCCCGTTCGGAGTCTACATGTGAATCTGGAGGTAACCCCAGGGCGAAAAGATTCTCTATCATTGTCAAACGGTAATATTTCTTAAATGTGTGCAAATTTTACATTCTACCCCAAATTAGGTCAACGTTTGCTTTATAAAAAATATTTAAAATTCTACATCTGATAAGGGGTGAATATCCAAAATTTATAAGGAACTTATGCAATTCAACACCAAAAAACAAACAACCCAGTTAAAAAATGGACAAAGGACCTGAATAGAAACTTCTCCAAAGAGAACATACAGAGGGCCCATACACAGATGAAAAAATGCTCAATCTCACTAATCAACAGATAAATGCAAATTAAAACCACAGTGAAATATCACATCACACCTGTCAGAATGGCCATCATCAATGAGTCAATAAACAAGTGTTCACAAGGATGCGGAGAAAAGGGAGCCCCTGTGCACTGTTGGTAGAAATGTAGACTGGGGCAACCACTGTGGAAAACAGTATGGATTGACCCCCAAAAATTAAAAATGGAACTTCCTTATGATCTAGCAACTCCACTTCTGGAAATATATCCAAAGAAACCCAAAACATTGATTCAAAATAATATATGCACTCCTATGTTTATTGCAGCATTATTTGCAATAGCCAAGATTTGGAAGCAGCTCAAGTGTCCATCAGTAGATGAGTGGATAAAAAAGCAATGGCACATTTACACAATGGAATACTACCTGACCATGAAAAAGCTGGAAATCTTACCCGTTGTGACAGGATGGATCGACCTGGAGAGTATTATGTTAAATGAAATAAGCCAGTCAGAGAAAGACAACTATCATAGGATTTTACTTACTTGTGGAATCTAATGAACAAAATAAACTAACAAACAAAATAGCAACAGACTCATGCATACAGAGAACAGGCTAACAGATGCCAGGTGGGAGGAGGATGGAGAACTGGGTAAAAAAGGTGAAGGGATTAAGCAAAAAAACAAAACAAAACAAAAAACCCAAAACAAAAACAAAGACCTCATAGACACAGACAACAGTATGGTGATTACCAGAGGGAAAAAGGGGGTGTGAGGGAAGTAGAAGATGTAAAGGGAAGGTAAATGGAGATGGAAGGAGATTTGACTTGGGGTGGTGAACACATAATACAATATACACATGATGTATTGTAGAATTATACACCTGAAACCTGTATACAAGGGTAGGCCCCCAAAAACCTGGCATTATCTTCTGGAGGGTGGGCCCCTTGCAATACAGGCTTCCCCCTCTAGGTGACTGTGCTAAGAACCCATCTGTATCAGTGCAAGCAGCTGGTGTTGTGAGAGGCTGCGTTCAGCTTCAGTGAACTTTCGAAGACCCTTTCAATGTATTTGCCCATTTCCATGATGGGTGATTTATGGGCCCACCTGCCCACACTGCACTGAGTGTTCAGCAGTTTTTGACCAAAAACGGCATGACCTCCATGCCCCACCCTCCCTGTTCACCAGATTTCACCTCGAGCAACTTTTTTTTTGTTCCCCGGGATGAAAGAAGTTCTCAGAAGAAAACGTTTTGCTGATGTGGAAGAGGTGAAACAGACAAACAAAAAAAAATGGCAGAAGCACTAAAAGGCATCAAAATCAACGAGTTCAAAAATGCTTTGAGCAATGGAAAAAATGTCTCAGTATGTGTATTGCATAAATGGAGAGTACTTTGAAGGTAACTAAAACTTAAACATACAGGAAAAAACACACAATTTGTATAAATAAATTCCAGCTTTTGGGCCCCCCCCCCTTGTAATTGTATTTACCAATATCACCCTAAATTCCACAAAAAATAAATAAAAATTAAAAATAAAATTATTTACCGTTATTAAAATTGACTCTTAAGGACGATGCAGCATGCTTATGAATGCCTTTGAGTGCTCCCAGGACACTGGCATGTGCCCTTCAAGCGTTTGCACACTTGGAGAAGCACAAGGTCCTAGGACACTGCAGCCCAGGCTATGGGATTTTTCTTAGAATTTAAGGAATTCCTCCACATGTCCCCTTTCTGCTTTGCTATTCAATACATGTAAACTCTTGAAGTCCTTTTGCTTAGTTCCAGTGAAATTGTTAAAATGTAGCTCTAAGCCCCTAATTGGTAGCATGTGCACACTTAAGATGATAGAGGGACATAAAATCAGCTCCCTCACACAGAGGCTTTCTGTTTGGGGAAAAGGGTCTGTCCGAGGTGAGAATTACCTGCCCGCTTCCTCTGTAGATCTGGTCAACACTGGAAACTGAACTAAGAAGGTCCAGAACTTAATGCCTTTTTTTTTTTTTGAGCATTTAGAAAATATGATCAAACAGCAAGCTGGTCATACTCAGGTATAAGAACAAGAAGTGACTTATTTATACATTCAAATTTCAAAACATTTCTAAGGCCTACCATGTGTGCTGTTAAAAGGTTTTTAATTTTTGTTAGATAATCCCGTTTAAAGTGACATTATGATTTATTGCCACTAATCAAGATTCTGATTCCTCATAGACTTCTTGTTTGTATCTGTTTTTGTTCTTTGTTACATAAATATGAGGTTTATATATAAAATTCTGACTGTGTAATATAGGGCTAATGAGTCACAGATGGAAGGATGCTGGCACATTACCATCTAATAACATTTTAAACTCATATTCCATAGTAAAACAAAAGCAAATTGTACACATCTGTTTTCCAACTTGTAGCATTTCTGAATTTGTGTAGAGTCTATGCTTAAAGGACTTTTACTGAGGGGGAAGAAAAAGAGAACAGGTCACCCTGAAACTACCCAGCCACTTTTTAGCCTTATCAGAAATGATTTGGCCGAAGGGTTGTGACTCCTTCTGCTTGGCTTCCTGAGAAGCCCCAGCTCCAAAGAACGAGGATCAAAGCCATCAGGGCTGAAGAGAAAGTCTCATACTTCAAACATCATTTCATTGGTTTTGTTAAAAAGAAAAATATATCCCTAGTAAGGAGAAAATAAAAAAGAAAATGTACCCAAACTGGTAAAATTTTAAAACTAAAAATTTTCTGGCCTGTCCCGAAAATATTCTCAAAATAGAGTCGGGTGGGAAGAGGAGGACAGCGAGGGGGAGAGAACGTAGGAAGGCAGCATGTGTTGCCGTGCTTGTTGTTTATTTTATTTGTGTGGTGAGCATGTTCTATGTGAAAAAATGGAATAAAAGTCTCCAATATCACATGTCGTTGGGATAAAAAGTAGAACAAAGGCAAAATTTCCCTCTCGGATCTACCCGGTTGATAACGCCTGCAGGGACATGTTAGCACAGTCCGTGAAGTGCAGGGCTCTAAGCCGTCTCTCCCCCCATGCTCCTTGTTTAAGGAATTCAAAACCACTTTTCTGCTTCAAGGGGTTGTGTGAACTGTCAAGTTCTTTTGCAAAAGTTATGTGACAGAAGTAATCACTACAGAGTGTGACCATAACGCCCCCTGACATGAAGTACGCATGTTATAAGAGACAGATTTCCATCCGCCACCTCTGCAGGAATTCCTGAAACAGGAGAGACCTGAGAATCACCAGATGATTGGAGAGAGAAACTTTGATATGTGGGTGGTAAGGCTATATCTTGAGAGGCATACTACATTTATTCTGAGGAATACTGCTGATTGTACTGCAAAATTCTGTTCACAGTTGTCCAAAAAAGAATTAACACATGTATTGTATGTCCTGAGTGGCAGAGTAAACAGAATATCAATAGAGAGAAATTTAAGTGTTGTTTTCGTAACAGTGTTTGTAGTTATCTCCATTTTGTACTAACATTTTATACATCAGATCCCAGACATGTAAAGAGTGTAGGCGAGGAGCTGTTACACGGAGTTCTCATTCTGGCCATTCCTCTAAGGAATGCCTCACGTGGGAGCCCCGTGTGTCTGATTTTGTTTATGGTATGTCAAACAAGGCAAGAATTAGAGCTGGGACAGGGTGCTGTTAGGTACTTGCTTGTTATGTTTGTCCACCAGTGAAATGTCTGTGTGACGTTTTGTGTCGTGTTTTGGTGCTGTGCCCTGTCCATAGGGTCTGCCAGGCTTCCCCACAGTTGCTGCCCTGCACAGTAATCAGATCCTCACCGTCAAGGTTTGTGGTTGGCACCTGTGCTCTCCGTCAGAGCCTGCAATCAGCATAAAAGTGAGCAAGAACCGCTGAATTGGCCTGCCGAGTCCTGCTGCGCTCCCTTTCAGCTGACGTATCAGGTTCTGGGGCTCCTGGGGCCTCACCTACATCAACGGGGCTGCATAGATATCAAGAAGGAGAACCTTGAGCATCTGAGACAGGAGGATATTGGAGTCGAGCAAGGACAGTAAAGAGAAGCAGGCACAGCTATCTAGGACTGGGCCGCGCCTTGATGGCGGAAAGTGCGTGCATTGCAGAGCCCTGTGATATTTTTCAGTCAATTAAATAATTCTAAGCTGGACTGATGGACTTCGGCATCAATAAAATGGCAGTCGCGTTCATGCCGCGTTGTGCTGGTTGACAAGTCTGACGGAAATTGAACTGGCACTTTGTCTGTGGACTTTCTGCGCAGAGTGCAGAATGCGGGTGACTCAAGCTTACCTGCCCCTTTTAGGATGCTACATGAGAAAGGCCCAACGCCCGGGTAAAATGATGGGATACGAAAAAATCCATTTCTAACTAGAAATCTGGTCTCACCATCCCGTTTCAGGGTTATAGTTCTTTTTCACAAAAAGCCAGAGGGTCTGTTATCAGACACAAGTGCCAGTTCCGTTTTATTTAATGGCCATTATAAGTCTAATGTGTATATCTTTATTTCTTCCTTGGGGCCTTCTGATGTCTATTCTTCAACTCTCTCATCTCTGAACTTCAACCTTTGACCTCACCTGACTGATCAGATGGTGTTTCCTAAAATCAATCATGGGTTTCTCTCTGCTGATCAGCAGCTCATTAAACGCCGCCTGATTAAGGTAGTGCTCATTCTGGCTCCAGCCTGATTTCTTCTTTGCATTCAGTTGTTGCTCTGTGTACTGCTGCTTTGCCATTCATCTCTCATGGGTGGGGGTGGAGTGGGAGGATGTTTATTTAGAAATGTCTTAAAACAAAACTATGTTTAGTGAGCCGCATTGTTTGAAATGCATATGAAATTAACAAGTTAAAAGGTACAGAGAGCCTGTCTAATGTTTTCTTAATTAAGGAAAAGAGCAACAGTTTAAGTTATATCCAGTAATAGACCCAGTTTCTAAGGCCTCTAGCTTGGGTAATGTATAAATTATCATGTAGCATGACAACAGCCTTGTACGCTTAACGTGGTAGGATATGAAAAAGAAAATGCATTGTCCGACTTCAGATGCAGCCATTTTATTAAATAAGGTGGATATAACTGATGCAGCACTGCCGTGAATAAAGTTACGCAAAGGTTTTATACCAGCTCGGAGTGTAGTGAAACAGACAGGCCATCTCCGAGAGCTGAGAGTAGCGCTGGTTCCTGAGCTGCTGTGATTTTCATAGCTGCACTCAGCTCACCCAGCATGAATATTTATTTGATCCCTGCTGGCAGGCAAATTACCTACATGCTTCATGTTTCTGGTTGCTCTGGTTCTTTCCTAGTGTAAATGTGAATTAGATAATGCAAATTTAAAGTGTTGAAAAGAAGACCTGGGTCTTTATCTTCTGTGGTCATGGTTGGTCTATCCCCCTCTCCACTGTAGGGTGACCAAGGACAAGCTGGGCCCCCAGGCCCACCAGGCCCTCCAGGCCCAAGAGGGCCTCCTGGGGACACAGGGAAAGATGGCCCCCGTGGAATGCCAGGAGAGCACGTGAGTTGCTTTTTGGATCACTTGTTCTCACAGGTTTTGTTCCGTTTTAAGGGCTGAGAATTGGGACGGAGTGGAGTTGGGAGGGGCTGTCGGATGAGGGGGTCAAGTGCGCGGAGTGGGTTGATAGAAAAGGGATGCTAGGGAAGCCCCCGAGAAGAAAGGATCCTGCTTTACCACTCAGTCCACAGAGACCCCATGCAAACCACAAAGGCCGGGGGCAGCAACTGAGTTGGTTTTCAGGTAAGCCTCTAGAAGTCTGACTGCAGAAAGCTGATGTCACCTGTGTCCTGATTCCACAGAGTTCATCAATGTCTGTGGTTTCGATGGGAGACCAGCTTGAAACTCTAGGTGGAAGATTAATCACGTTTTCTAAAAGATCAATAGCAGAGACAATAAAGTTCCATGTATTTATGGAAAGTAGAGAATTTAAACCTTTCTAATATTAATCTCTTGTAAGTAACTTGAGCAAAAAGAATTGCTGATAAAACAATAAAATTAATGGTTAAAACCTCAAAGTAATATAGAGACTATTTATTCACAATGTAAAAAATTTTGAAAGTAAAGACAACCAAAAAGAAAAAAAATTAAAATCAGCCATAGTCATTTTTTTGGTATATTTTATTTTTATATTCATATATTATGTATATTTTTCCACAAATGATTCTGTTTATGAGAATATAAGGTGCTTTAAAATTTTTCATAAACAACCTTCTATAAGCCCCATTTCCCTTTCTGAAAGCTGTTGTTAATTTGTCGTATGAAATGAGGAATTAATTTGCAACATATGATTTAGGACTGCTTTAACTGAATCATCAGAGAGAGTGGTTTCATCCAAAATTGTCTAATGTTTCCCATTTTCTTGGGTGGATATCTCAAAAGATAGAAGAAGCTGCAGCTTTAGGGATATTTAAAGCTGTCCAGTTGATTGCCAGTTGCCAAGAAAGATACAGTGAGTGTCTCTCAGAGAAGAGCAGTTAAGACCATGCCAATGGTGCAGAATCAGTCAGAGCGTTGGGTATTGCACACTTTACAGAACATTTAATTACTTTCAAAAAACAAGATAAAGTTAGGGTATGACAAATTGTAAAGCATCCAAACATTAGGTCATCCTTTCAGTGAATGTAGTTTACTCATCTAAGTAAGAAATGGAGCTTTTTATACAGAAGTTTGAACATTTTTTAAATTCCAAAAATATAATTTGAACTGGATTTAAAGTCTCAGAGTTAATTTTTATATACTATTGTAACCACTGAAAAAAATATTTTATAAAAATCTTTTATAAACTGAGACATACTTATTTTTAAAGTCCAGCAACATCTCTCTCTCTCTCTCTCTCTCTATATATATATATATATGTATTACAAGCATGTTTTTCAAAAAACTACCCATAGCCAATGACTGACATTATAATAATATAATAAAATGTGATAAGGAATTCTATATGTGAGTCTGAGTATTTGAAAGTTATGATAGTGGTATAATGTGGCAGAAAATTTTATTTTAATATATGCTGTCAGTTTTAATTAAGCATGTTACTTCAGCTATCATTAATCCAGGATAATTAAAATTCATAATCAATCTCTGCTTCTTTTCTTATTTAATTCTGGCCCTAGAGCAGTTATCTCTTTCTTGTATGTATATATATGGAAGTTCTGAATTATCATAAAGTGGACCATATCTTATGTCATCATCAACAAGACATAATAATAAATGAGATATTACTGTAATTATAATTATGTATTTTTCTAGCATCACTTAATGACATAATATTAATTTTATTTAGAATGTATTCTTGGTATAATCTTAAATCTCTACTGTAATCTAGGCTCATTTTATTAAATCCTAAAATATTTATAAATGCATTTGAAGACAGAATATTGGCCTTTTTTATTGCATTGTGTTTGCATATCTCTATTCAGCCTGAAAAGTATATTTGACATTCATGCACCCTAATGGATATTGTGAAAAAGAAAAAGAAATATTAAAATTGTTTTTTAATGTGTATAGCATTAATAAAATTATCACTATTCTTTTTTAAGGGTGAACCAGGGAACCCAGGAAAACAAGGCTCAATGGCAAGTATTTCTATTCAACGTTTACTTTAAATTCTATAAAAATGTATATAATTTATATAAAGCTACTTAAAACTGTTGTCATGATTATGTGTAATAAATATATCTGTCATGTGACCTTTAGCAAAAAGAGTGAAAATTAGTAAAAGTTTAATAGTGATATGGCCTATTATATGGTGCAGGTCACAAGACAACACATCTATGGAACCAGCAGGAAAAAAAGAGGGAGATCCTAGGTGGGAGGAGTGACAGAGACACTTAGCAAGGGCAAAGGAGAGAGTTTGCTTTAAGCAGACCTGCTGTAAGGGAAATTAAATTCTGGGACATGCCTAATAGCATAAATAAAATGAGTTTTGAAAAGATCAGTGTGACTAACCATGAGTAAGTATAGCAAACCTTCCACAGTAATTCAAGGAGTTTTTTTGTTGAGGGCTTTATCCTCAGAGAAGCAGTTGCACCTTCTTGATCTCTGTCATTAAAAAAGATCATGAAATGATTCCACATGAACTCACCCCTAGACGTGAAGCGTCAGTTCTTCATGACTGTTTATCCTTTGCCAGTGAGAGAAGTTGGGGCTGCTTGCTGAGCCCTGAAGAGCAGAGGCCCTTCAACTCACCTCTTCCTGTCTCTCTTCCCTGTCACTGGAGCCTTTTTTCTGACCTGTTTTATGACATAAGCGGTATTGGGGAATACCGGGTGAGAATCTAATAGCCCAAATGCCACAGGACAGCTGCGTCTCACTGCACTGTCCTGGATGCAGTGATCGCAATAAGCTCGATCATGTCCATTCCACAGAACATATGCCATGCAGCATGCAGGTACCTGGTCAGGGTATAAAATTTATTTGTAAAAAATACTTAGCTAAGTTGTAGTGAAACTGATGCACAGAAACAGAATGATTGGTCAATAATTAATACAAATGTGTAATTAGGTTAAAGGTCAAAGTCTTATCCCTGCACAGGACCCCTGCAATAGCCCTCCGGGGAAGAACTCACTAAACTGTAGTCAGAGCTGTAGTGTAGCTGACTTTGAAGCATCACTGATGGAATGAAAGCACCCTGGGGCTGAATCTGACCCTTCGCCTGAAAACTCTCTGTTCCTCACTTATAATATCAAGCTAGCTATTTGATACAGATAATTGTGGGGGTGGGGATTGGAGATACTTTATTGGATCCTTTTTAAAGAGAACAAGATGAAACAACAAGAAAACCACCACATATAAAAATTAAAACATTTGTCGTTAGTGGTAACTTTGCACACAAGAGCAGCATTAGCTGTCAGGGTTGTAGGGTCACAGGAGGTAAAGGATTCTTGGAAAACTACAATATAAATTCTGAAATTGCTTTAGGCAATTGCATGCACCTGTGATTTCTATCCTGGATAATGGTCAGAATTCCTCCCAGACATTCTTATATCGAAGACTCCTGGGGCCCGTACAGCCCTTGTTTGTTACCAGGTACGCGCATCCTACTGAGATTGTCGTCATTGCTACGGGCTTTCTACCCCAATGTCCGGTGTCCTCATATACAAAGTTCTAAAATAAAAACGGATTTTTAAAATTACAATCTTACCTTCCTAAATTTGTATATTCTCTCTAGAATATACTATGTGAATAACACTTTAATCCCATTTCCCTACAATTCCTGGCTTAGTATCATTAAACACAAATGTCATACCTGGCCTTAGCCGTCATTATCTTAGTGTGTTCCAATTTCCCATTTCTTATAGCAACTTTTGAGATGAAGATAAACCTGGGTATTTTTTTCTATAAACTTTTTCTTCTGTCTTTAAATTTTTCAGGTTTAGTTTATATTCTCATTTTTAAAAACACAGCTAAGAAACTTACTTAAGTCACAAATGTTCAAAGGCTGTGTGTAATGTAATGATCTTCTGAAGTACACTGCACTGTTTTTCAAGATGTAAACTTTTTTTAAAAAGAAAACTTCTATATTGTACATAAGGAAAAGTAGACAAATCTTAAGTCTAGATGTCACTGAATTTTTATGGGTCAAGAAATAGAATGTTATCATATCCAAGAAACCCTCCTTTACCCTCTAATTGCCACCTCTTCTTCCCCAACTGTACCACTATTCTGACTTTTGTCACCATAGGTTAATTTTGCCTGCATTTATATTTTACATTAACAGAATCATACGGTATGCACACTTTTGTGTCTGGCTTCTTTCATTCAACATTATGCTTGTGAGATCATCCACTTCTGTTTTAATAGCCTTTGTTGCTTGTTAAGAAAAATAGGAGGAAGGACCTTACTTCCTTGAGTACCCCGTTCAAGCGACATCACTCAAATAGCAGTAAATGAAAGAATGGTCTGTCTGACCTTGGGCAAGTCACTTAACCTCTCAATTTCTCGTCTGAAAAGAAAGGATAATAATACCATCTCTGCCTCCTTTTTAAGGTTGCCAAAGACAGATGCAATAAATTAGGGGAGAGCACATTAAAATGTATAATGAAGCAGTATATGAGTATGTTATTATTATTATCACCCAGTTGTTTCCTCTAGAGTAAATTACAGGTGAGCATGGATTTATATAACAGACGCATTCCTGTAAAGCTCTGTATGAATCATATTTTCATAAACCAACATATCTTAAATGTGCTGAGGAATTTTGCTATTTAAAGCAATCCTGTGCAGAGTCTTTCGGTAAAGCAATATAATCTCTTAACTCTTCTTCCCAACAAACTGAATTCTTATATCTTAAATTTGCTTAAGGTGAAATATTTCTATGATTTTAAAAAATCTACCATTTAAAAAAACTACCATTTATGTTTGTTAAGTTAAATAGCACCTGTGCATGTTAACCAGGCTCAAAGAGAGAAGAGGGATACTGGGAAAGTAATAGCAGTTTTCATGAGGAGAAAGATTTCCTTAGAAAGCTTTTCTTTTATATAGTGTGTGTCTGTGTGTTCGTGTGTGTTTTGACACTCAAAGCCTGATAGGCACAAAAGTACATTGCGCCAGTAGTTCTGGCCTCAAAAGCACTTAGGAGTGCCTGAGTATAGCCTGTGATCCTTTTTACCGGCCTATAACATGTGGACAAATCCTCATTTTACGTATCTCACTGGGTTATGGTGAGAAGCGAGTAAAATAATAATAATGTGAACATGCTTTATGAACTACAAAGAGTTCCATAAATGTTTAGTATTGTCAGTTAAAACAAAAGTCCAGTGAAACAACCTGAGATACAGACCGACTCCAAGAAACGTGAGGGCCAAGAACGGCGTGGTTGTAGCCATCGATGAAATGACAGACACTGCAGTGATAGTGCAGCTTATTCCTCCCATCCCTGTGTGTCGTCGTCATGCTTTTGGTCTCCTCCTATGTATCGTCATTTTGCGTTATCAACTTTTCATGACGCTCCCCTGTTCATCCGTTAGCTAAAATAAGGAAAGGTAATAAATCCTACTGCTCTCATGTTTTCCACAAAAGCGACTACATTTCTTGGTTTGTGTTGTACAGGAGCGTTTGCTTAAATGACAGTCTTGAGAAGCACTGGAGAATTCTTAAGAATTTAAAATGCCCCAGATGATGAAATGAAAAAGCTAGGAACAATCTAAAATTAGCTCTTATGAACCTGTTTATGAGTGTGTCAGGTGGGGAGTTTGTTTTCCTGATCCAGGATGTATATTTTAAATCACAAAAATAATCATCTGAAGATTAACAGCTTCTCTGCTACAATAAAGAAGACCTGCTGCTCAGTCAGTTTCACATTTATTTAACCCTGCTGTGCATCCACTCTGTAAACATGACCTTCAGGTTTTCCAAGAAGTTTGGGATGAGATTTTAAAAGACAGACTCTTGAGCTAAAATAAATTGGACTCCATCTAAATAAAAGAGAGAACTGCTCTGGCTCATAAGACTAAATGCAGCGTCAAAGCAAGGACTGACCACAATAGGAAGTGCTGAAGTTCTGAACCCTAGCATGAGTGATCTTTATTTTTCAGGTCTTTAGAAATTTAGATGCTTGTAAAATAGTATTTTTGAAGGTATCTTCCTTTTGTTATTTTCATCTTTTTTTTTTTTGACAAATGTAGTGGAAGTTCTCAAACACATAGGAGGTAGATGATGCACACACACACACACACACACACACACACACACACACCAACCAGTCCCAATTGTTCCTGGAATTTTTTTTAAGATACATTTTATTGATTATTCTATTATAGTTGTCCTATTATTTTTCTCCCCTTTATTCCCCACTACCCTGCACCTCCTTTCCCACCAGCATTCTCCCACTTAGTTCATGTCCATGGGTCGTACATATAAGTTCTTTGGCTTCTCCATTTACTATACTATTCTTAACTTCTCCCTATTTTGTGCCTACCAATCATGCTTCTTGTTCCCTGTACCTTTTCTCCCATTCTCCACCCTCCTCCTCCCAGCTGATAACCTTCCATGGGATCTCCATTTCTGTGATTCTGTTCCTGTTCTAGCAGTTTGCTTAGTTTGTGTTTTTAGGTTCAATTGTTGATAGTTGTGAGTTTGTTGTCACTTTACTGTTCCTAGTTTTGATCATCTTTTTCTTAGATAAGTCCCTTTAACATTTCGTACTCTAAGGGCTTGGCGATGATGAACTCCTTTAACTTTACCTTATCTGGGAAGCACTTTATCTGCCCTTCCATTCTAAATGATAGCTTTGCTGGATAGGCTAGCCTTGGATGTAGGCCCTTGTCTTTCGTGGTGTTGAATACTTCTTTCCAACCCCTTCTGGCCTGTAAGGTTTCTGTTGAGAAATCAGCTGATAGTCTGATGGGAACTCCTTTGTAGGGAACTGTTTCTTTTTCTCTTGCTGCTTTTAAGATTCTCTCCTTATCTTTAATCTTGGCTAATGTAATTATGATGTGCCTTGGTGTGTGCTTCCTTGAGTCCAACTTCTTTGGGACTCTCCAAGCTTCTTGGACTTCCCAGAAGTCTTATTTCCTTTGTCAGATTGGGGAAGTTCTCCTTCATTATTTTTTCAAATAAGTTTTCAATGTCTTGCTCTTCCTCTTCTCCTTCTGGTACCCCTATGATTTGGATGTTGGAGAGTTTATAGTTGTCCCAGGGGCTCCTCAGCTTCTCCTCATTTTTTGGAATTGTTTCTTCACTCTGTTCTGGTTGAATGCGTATTTCTTCTTTCTGCTCCAAATTGTTGATTTGTGTCCTGGTTTCCTTCCTTTCACTGTTGGTTCCCTGTATATTTTTCTTTATTTGACTTTTCATAGCCTTCACTTTTTCCTCCATTTTGTGACCATTCTCAACCATTTCTGTAAGCATCCAGATTACCAGTGTTTTGAATTCTGCATCCGTTAGGTTGGCTATCTCTTCATCACTTAGTTCTATTTTTGGAGCTTTGATCTGTCCTTTAGGTTGGGCCATTTATTTTTTCATTTTTTTGTCTCAGCGGGCCTATTATATTTGAGGGGTGGAGCCTTAGGTGTTCTCCAGGGCAGGGCAACCCCTGTCACCACTTTGCAGTGCTGTCTGTGGGGGAGGAGTCTGAGAGGCAACAATGCCGCTTGCTTGGCTCTCAGCTGGCTCTCATTGGCTTCCCCTGCTACCCACAAGCAAATTGGAACCTTCTGGTGCTGATTCCTGGTGGGTGGGTTTGTGTATGTCCTAGGACCCTGTGGGTCTCTCAAACGAATTCTCCTGTGAAGCTGAGAGTTTCTCCTGCCACTGCTACCCCCACAGGTTTTTACCAGTAGAGGTTTTGAGGCCTTCTTTTCCCCCGCTGGTTCCCTGGGTTGTGTGGTCTCTCTCTTGCCCCAGTTGTTCCTCCCGGTTTATCTGCATGCAAATGTGGGACCACGCAGTCCACCCGCTGCAGCCTTGCCAAGTGTCCTCTCTGCCGGCTGCCTGTCCCCACCCCTTCTCCTGGTCTGGATGAATGTTTCTTCTTTAATTCCTTGGTTGTTGGACTTCAATACAGTTCAATTTTCTGGCAGTTCCGATTATTTTTGTTTTTAAGTTTGTTGTCATCCTTTTGGTTGTGTGAGGAGACAAAGTGTATCTACTTATGCCTCCATCTTGGCTGGAAGTCTACTGAAAATTTTTTTTGGTCCAACATGTGTATTTCCAAGGTTTCATAGGCCAGATTCCTTTCTCTACTCTGAAACTCCTTCTGCATTCTTCTCCCTTACCCCGAATATATACAGACTCCATAGCATATCCATTCAACTCTTTCTGAATTGTAAGAGTACTTAAATGTCATTCATTGAGCCCTGATGGTGTCTGAGAATTCAAAACCCAGAAAAATTTTGCTGTTATTGTTCCTTATGGTGAAATTTGGACTGTGTCAAAGATGTTACAGATATTTTCAGTTTATTTTAATTTTGCCTGCAAACACATTTAATACGTTTGGGTCAAGTGAATATATATAACCTTTTTTAGTTAGTAACAAAAGCATAAAGCATAACAAAAGCATAAATAATTGCTCCTGCTTCATTTAAAGTAAAATTGAAATAACCAATATGTTTGAAGATTTACCCTAAATATATTGGGTTATAATGCATTGCTGTCCAACAGGTCTGATAAGACTCATCATTTTACTTAATTGTATTTGCTCTGCCAGCCGCCTTGATCAGCAGAATGGCAGAGGTTAGATACAACGGCAGACTTCCCTTCCTGTTAATCTGGCAAAGGAAGCAAAACCTCAGACCTTCAAATCACAAATCACAAAAGTGACCAAAATTATCTCAACATATTCAGCAATTAGACCAGATGCTCACAATGAAATCTTGTTTGGTAAAACTGTGTGGGCCTCACTTGTGCACACTGCCTGCTGGGATGACTCAGCAACTGTTCTGACACTTTATTATCCTCACTGAATCTGATTGTGCATGAAGTACATACAAATGCCACACCAACAGACCACTTCCAGCCTCATTGGCGCCTTTGTCCAAAGCCTGTAATACCTGGTTTTTCAAATGGACAGAGAGAAGGTAGATAGGTAATGCCTTCTCTTTCTGGTTCTGTCCCACTACTGTCCCACTACCCCATTGAGTCCCCAGCTTAAGGAAACTCACTCTGTGTGAATTCCTGTGTGCCTGGACTTCTGCAAAGGTGTCTAAAGGTCACTTGAATGTGGTACTAGATGGGAACATTTGACTTGGCTTTAAAGCTGGTTTGGTCTCCTAGAAATAAAATGTCACCTTTTGGGGGAACATTTTTCAGTAGTGGTTTAAGAATGCAATCAGGAAATATTTCCTTAACAGCTCTAGACTGTGAATCAGCTCTATATTGAACTATCCTGCACTCTCCTGTTAATGGTCTGAAAGTTCCATCCTAACGGGCAAATTAAGATAGCTAGGCATTAGATTCCTCATCTATAAATGTGGTGAGACTAAATGATCTCCGAATCCACTTCCAGCTCTGAAGCCCTGTCATCCTACTGTGTTTTCATTATTAATGCACAGACACATATTATATAGTCATTTATTCATGTTATATGTACATACCTACAGAATTCTGAAATATTTAGATACAGTGAACAACAGTCATATATTAAGTTTTAATGGAAGAAAGCCTTAAAATTTGTCTCCTTCAAACCTATAATCAACTTCTCCAGTTATCATTTATTTTAACTTTAGAATTCAACCTTCTATAGCTCAACTGATGCAAAATATGTCACATTTGTATGAGTATATTAATTAAATTATAATTAACCTCTTTTACCAAATTCTCATATCTTATCATTAGATTAAGAAGAAATTCAAAATCAGTTTGGATCCATTGAAGGCCTATGTCTTACATCTGCAGATTAAGGGCAAAGGTACAAATTTTAGGGCAAGTATATAAATAGAAACCCTTGTACAACATGTCTAAATATCAAACAGGTATAAACCAAACCAATAAACTATTAAGTAAGCACATTCTATCCTCTAACCTTCACAATATATCCTCATAATGACTCGGAAAGTTCAAATGCAGCACTGGTGCCCTCCTTGGAGATCCAAGCCAGAATGTGATGGATTTCTGTGTGAGGAGAGCCGGAGCTCAACCCCAGCTCCTGGTCCTGGCCTGCTGCCTTTCTCTCTCATAACTTCCTCCATCCCTTAACTTGATGAGACTCAAGTTTTCACATCATCCTGGGGTGCACACAGATCAAACTCCAGCCACATACCTCAAAATACCACCTCTTAGCCCCTTCTTCCAGTTTAGCATTGTGTGTACCAGTGGTGTGGTTCACCTCCAGAAAAACAGCCCCGAGAAACAGGCAACTCACGGTCTTTGTTGGGGTGGAGAACTCCAGGGTCCTTAACCCCCCAAGCACAGTCTAAGGTCAGGAGGTCAACCACCACATGAGGAAGAGTGAGCCAGAAAAGAGCTCTCTAAAGCACGGGCCCCAAAGCAGGAGCCCCCTTGCCCAGGGCTAAGGGAAATACAGAGTCTATGTGTCTGAATGGAGTTAAAAAAAATAGACTTTCTGCTTTAGTTACCTCCTTTGAGAAAACTTCAAACACACTCACTTACACAGTCACAAACCCCCAAACAGAGTTAGAAACTGTCTTCTCTTCTCCTCCACGGCATTTATCACGTCATAGAGTAAATGTGCTTGGTACTTTGCATATTCAGTAAACTGAATGAATGATATGAATCAATGAATTAATAAATCAGGTACTGATACAAAGGAATCAAATTTATATTTTTCTTCCAACCAGTATCATTGCATGTCGAGGGTAAGATTAAACAGGATAAATCCGACAGGATTACTACAATACTGCTATTTCTCCTGCATCTTCTTATAGTCATTCATGTGTTATAGATTATTTGGAGTATATGTATGTTCATGAATATGCATGATGTAACAGAAGGCTGATTCTCATGAGGACAGTGATATTTGAATCGATTTCTAGTCACACTATGTGGCTATTTTTGAATGTGAAAGACATAAAAGAAATCTTAAGAATGATCCAGTTTATCACTTTACAGATAAAGAAACAGCACCAGAGTGAGTAAATAACTTGACCTCAGTCACAAAGTAGTCAGTGGCAGAATGAGGCTAGAACCCAGTCCACCTGGTTGTAGTCTTGTGTGTTTTGCACTCAGGATCTGCTAGATCTGCACTTTCCAATACAGTAGCCACTAGCCACATGTGGCTGTTTACATTTAAATTAATTCAAAATAAATAAAATTTAAAATCCAGTTCCTAACAATTACATTAGCCACATTTCAAGTGTTCAGTAGTCACATGTGGTTAGTGATTACCATCTGGATAGAGCAAGATAGACCATTTCCATCATTCCAGAAAGTTCTACTCTATAGGGCCGGTCTAGATAGAAAACAGACTTGAGTATATACATTATACTCTTAAATTTAAGTCCTTCTGCTGATCGTGGAATATTTAAATTTTAGTAGCTGGTGTTTCTCAGCATTGTTGATTTAAAATAGGAAAGCTCTTCTACATAACTGAATAGAAACATTTCTTACTGACTGTAGCGCAGGGTGTTAGGCCTTTGTGAACCATAAATTCGTGTCCTTTATGGACCACTAGGGAAGGATGCTTAATCACAGAGGGCAGAAGAAGCCTGTTAATTTTTCTCTCTTTCCAGGTCATTTCCATTTTGGGTTTAGCAACAAGAAACAATTTATTGAATATTTAGAAAGGATGGAGTAAGCTATTTGCAGCCCAGAATATCCAGTGAGTGGTGATACAGTCTCTGTTTGGGGACCCAATCAGAACACAGAGTTTTAAATACCTAGATCTGTCTTAAATCTGCTGGTGGTAGTTAATGCTCAGTATTTCGTCATGGGTCCTGGGTTTGTCAAGTGTTGAGAAAAACGTATTACTTCTTTAATTTCCTGAGCTTTAAGGGCACTCCCTTACAGAGGTCAGAACTTCATAATTTTGAGAAACACCAATAAATGAGTTATCCTGGTTTAATAATTTCCCCCCAAATTCAGCACTAGAGAAAACAGAAAGCATTTGTTTAAAAAAAATAATTACTCCATTTAAAACTTTTTTCATCAAATATTTGTGAGTTAACATAATGACATGCTGTCTTACTGATAGGATGTACATGAGACCTGTTTTAGAGGAATTTCTTTAAGTCATAGAAATTATAGAGTGATATTATCCAAACAAAACTCCCAGATGCTTAAACAGAAACAACTGCCTCAAAACTGGAACTCTTTCCAGTGATATAAACATGATAGTTTGAGCAGTAAAATAATGGAGGAAATCCGGTAAATGAAATTTAATAATTTTTAGATTCATTAATTTGCTCCTTCAGTTTAGTCAATAATTATTTATTTGCTAGGTACTGACCTAGGTGCTGAGGATATAAAATATAGTCCTGAAGAATTTGCTGCCTAGTCAAGTACATTTTATAAATATGTAAATATATTAAAATACAGCCAGTAAAAACATGCTAGAGAAACACAGGACAAAAACACGCTCTGTCTGGGTGCATTGGAGAAGGCTCACAAAGGAAGTGAGTCACGGCTGCCGAGCCTGGAATGATTAAGAACTCCACGTGACGACTAATAGGAGACTGCTTGGTAAAATACAAATGATTAAGTGTGACGGAAGACAGAGTCCATGAAAGACTCGAAACGAGAGATGAGGCTCTCCCATCTCAGCACTGTCCTGCTCTTTCATTGTTTATGCTAGGTTTCTTCATACCCAGTGCAACTAAATCATTGACTTTCACACTGAAAACATTTCAGCACACTCTCTCATATTCTAAACATTTCCCAGTAGTTTCTAGTTTGGCACTTCCACACACTTAAGCTATGAAATCTGAATCTTGTAAAACATCGCTTGAATTGTACTCCAGACATACATATAAAAGTGGCTAGAGTTTATGTTTCTTGACCTTCCCTCATCAATCATTCAAGTCGAACATGGAATTTTATATAAGTACATCTTAAGTGAATCCTTCTTAAGACAAATTTCCATTATTTATTTCAAATGTCCTCCTACTCTTTATAAACTAAGTTTATAGATTTTCTGATCTTGTGATGCATTTGACCCGGTTAATGTCTTGCAAAAAGTTATAATTGAAGTCTGTTGCACCAAACCCTTGAGAAAGTCTGATACTAATATTTTATGACTCCTTAAGTTAGATTATATGTGTTGTCATTCTTCCCTGTGGAACCAGACTTTTAAAAGAATTTTCTTTATTTTATTAAATCAGGGAAAAATTCTTAACTTAAAAAAGAAATAATTTTAAATGGCTTGAAGCCTGTGGCTTTTATCCTCCCCTTCACAGATGGACACACCTCTTATTGTTCTCTGTGTTTTTTTATTACAGAAGCTGGTTGTATATTCTTGTATCTAGAAATGACCACCAGCTTTCAGAGCTTCAGTTATTACTGTTAGCCATCAGGGACAGAACAGGAACTTTGTCCGCCCCCCGCTCACACAGAACATCATTTCCTAATAGCAAGCAACCTGAACTTGCCTTCAAATACCTCCCGAGAGGCATCTGAAAGCACATCATTTAGAAACTCCACATCCTGTTTAAGTAATTAATACCTCAATCAAATTCGTGCTAACTTTGCTTTTGTCAGAAAAATTCATTAATTCTTCCCATTCCATGGTCTATCAAACAAAAGCCTTTTTTAATTAAATTTTTTTTCCATTTTTATAAACTGGAAAGTACAGCAAAAACATAATGATTATAGAAACATTCATTTCTTAACTGCCCGCTTTGAAGATGAACTTGGGTTGATAATTCTACTTACTGTTTGCGTGACGGCTTTCTGAAGTGCATCGGAGACCTTAGACTTACATCCCCATCCACAACGCTCTCAGTGTTGACGAGATCTTGTAACTAGGATGACTCTTCCTTTGCTGTTTTAATAGAGAGGCCGTGAACTGAATTCCTCCACTCACTCTTGCACCTAGAGGTGATCTAGGGGCTATTAGAATGGGCCCAGAAGGTTAGACTCTGTGAACACAAGGGTGAGAAATCTTGTCATTCCTATCTTGAGACAGTATTGTCTAAGGTATAAGAAAAAAACTTGATTTACTTTATGTATTCACTTACTCATTTTTATAAGTTTTATGACATTCAGAGGAAACACCATTGTGCTTATAAGCACCTACAAGGCCATACAGATATGTTCTACTCCCACCTGTAGCCTCCTTGGTGTTCTTTGAACACACTTAGCAGTGCCCGCCTCTCGGCCTTTGTGCTCGCTGCTTCCTTGCGTGGGAGATTCTCCACCTTAAAGCCATGTGCCTGGCTTTAAGCTGACCTCTTTCAGCACTCCACCCAGGGGTCAGTTTAACCCCAAGGCCTTCATTGACTCCCCAACTTAAATCCTACCACCTCTACATCTCCCGGTTCCATGCCCCCTATCGCTTCAGCACTTACCGCCCCACCTGACTTTGTATTTTATTTGTTTATTGTTTACTGTCTTTCGTTATTTACTAGAATATGAAGTCCAGGAGACCATGCATTTTTGTTTGCCTTGTTCACTGCTGTATCCCCCATGCCTAGAACAGTGCCTGATACTCAATGCACATTCAAAAACTAAGTAGATGAATTAATGAATGAACCCAAAAAGATTCAGTGAGCAAATACTTTGTCCTAGCTACTGTGCATAATAAAAGACATTTAAAATAAAGAAAGAAGTAACCATCCAATTGCAATACTGTTGGTAAATTCTATAAAAGAAGTACTGCCATGGGGTGCTTTGAGGAGCAAAAGGAGGGAGCCTCACCCCGAGGGTGGGGACATGGAGCTCTGAATTATGGAATGGGCGGAAGAGAGAGGACCAGAGACAGGGAAAGCCCATTACTGACGCCAGCAGCCGGAGGAGCAGAGTTGTGAAAACATGGCTTATGCGGTGAGCTACAACTATTACAACAGTTTGGACTTATCTCAGAAGCTATGGAAAGACGCTGAAGGATTTTTTCAGCAGAGGAAAGGTATGAACCCATTAGCCTTTTAGAAAGTTCTCTCAGACAGCACTGTACAGAAAGAATTGAAGGAGACTAAAAACCGAATAGCCCTTGGGTAGATGTCACGTTAGCTAGGTGACAGAGCAGAGGGTTTGAACAAGAGCATAGCAGTGCCCCTGAAGATACATTCTTGAGCAAGAGTCTGGTAGATTTGGAGCACAAAGAGTAAAGGATCACCCTCAGACCCGAATAACACATTTTGGTAAAGACAACACTAAATGGGGACTAACATGTTTCTTTAACTTACTTGCTCACCATATTCTACCTAATATTTTGCATAGTCTTTAAAAATGGAATCTAACAGGGGTGGGGGGAAACGTGAAAGAAAATCAAGTGTGCTATATAAATTTATTACTTGTTTATAAGTTTTGACCTAACTTTGCATAGCTCTCCATGGTCTTTTCTAAAAGACCTTGAAAACCTCTGTGTAAAAGTCCATCTGCAGGCACGTGGGTTGTTCAGTGACTCATTTGTTTTTATCTTTTGGATAAAGTTATGTCCATTATGCAATATCTTTAAATGAAAAAAAGGTATACATTTTGCAACACCCAGAAACTATATTGAAATGAGCATATTTTAAAGTTCAAATTACATTTTAACATTTCTGGAGTTAAACTTAAAGAAACATAGCTTAATATGTTGAGATTCTATATGTTGCATGGTTTTTAATCTTGAGGCATATACAAAGAAATTATTTTGAAATGAAAGGAAAAGTAATTTATTCTCCTTTGTTCACAGATTATTCTCATTTTAATCAGCTGGATACAAAGTATATGCAAATGTAAAGGTGCCCACCAAGAAAATGTCTAAGAAAGAAACAATTCATTGATTAATAAAAATGGACCAAAAAGATTGACCCCTTTGCCTTGGAAAACTATTTGATCCAAACTTTATTAAGTCATAGGGATAACAATAATGTAATTATTTTAGAAATCTTAGAACACTAGAAAAATTGACTTTAATTTTAGGAACAATAAGAAGCATTTTTTTGACTAGTAACTAATGAGCTTAGGATATTTTCATCCAAATCATTATTCATAATGACTTGAAGGAGGATGAAAATATAAATAGGAAGAAAGATTAGATAAGGTAGTGAATGGTTCTATGGCATTTACCCATTATTTTATATATTTATATTTGTACTAGAAACCACAAAAACAATCAATTGTAGACATCTTAATTAACTGGTAGCAACATACTCTAACTTCAAAATCAATTTATGAGCAGCGAAGCCTTCATTTATAAGCTTAAATTTCATGACCACAATATGACAGATATATAATAGGATTACAGTGTAAGGATACTCAAAGCACATACATAAAAAGAAAATCCTCGTCAGTAAAATAGCTACTGGCATGTATGTGTGTGTGTGTGTGTTTATACTTACTCAGAGGTAGGTATCTCATATTCAGCTCTGCTTTATACACGGTCTCCTCCTAGTAACGGATGACACTGTCCTTGGCTTGCTACCATTTTTCCTGCCAATGAGATGAAAGGAGAACATGCACATTTTTGGTGGCTGAGACATGTCCTTGGCAACACAGTTATGAATAATCCATAAGACATATACTCAAAATTCAAAATTAATGTTACACTTAAACACTGCTTGTATTTTTAGAGTTTACCAAAAATAGCAGTAGTTTCCTAACAGTGAAGAACAACATATTTACTTTCTTTATAGCAATCCTTTGACTTTCGTTAAATATTGTGCTGAAATATACAATGAATATAATTTTATGGATTTCAGAGTTATGAGTAGTCTTTCTAAATCTCTGATCTTCTGTGATCATGCAACAAAGACCAAATTAGAAAACACCAGATATGTTAGTCTCTGGTTAAAACACTTGATTTAAAAATTGCTCTTATTTTTATATGAAGTATTCCCTTCCAGGATTATACATCAGTGAAACAAAATATTCAATTTTGGTGAACAGTATTTTTTCAAGTGGCAAAGTTAGGTTTATAATGGGAAACAAACCCTTTTGAATGGAACATATACATTCTCAGTCTAAACATTGAATTAATGTGCTTTTTGTTATATGATTTTCTTTCTAACATCAACATTTTAAGAAGGAAAATACTCTAGAGACACTTGGGAAAATGGAATCATAGACAGTGATAAAATCCAAATCTTTCCTTTACTCTCAGATCTGTAACTACAACTTTCAAATTCTGACTTTACTCAGCATTAACATTCATTTCCCAAACAATTTACCCAAGTGAGGAAATGATTAAACATGTTTATGTGCTAAGGGGAAGGAAGTAGTGGAAAGCAGGGGGCTCTGATATGGACGCAGGGATAATTGATTTTCTCAAACCCCTAAGGGCAGAGAGGCAAGGATGCAGCTCGTACAGATGCATTCACCCTGTGCAGGAGGAGGTCTCGTCTTCCTCCGACAGAGGAAACAGGTCCAATGGGTTTGAGCTGTTGAGAGACGTGATGTTCAGGGAGTTTACACCTGACAGCCTCTCTTTTCTCTGTAACATCTAAAACAGGGCGAATTTTAAATAGAAGGAGCGAGAATGGCAGGGAGGATGTCTGACCACACAGACATAAAAGACAACGAGCTCATTAAGAAGTTGGTTGGTTAAATAAATCTAAAAGGAATATGTGAAGGTGATATTGTACATGTGCTTTCAATAATCTAAAGCTGATTATATGAGGAAATTGTTAGTCTTCCTGTGAGGATTATAAAATAATTTATGAGAACAGATTCTTTCAATGTTCCTAAACATTGTGTACTTTTAATTAAAAAAAAACTATGTATGACCAGCACTTCCTGTAATGACCACTCTACTGCCTCATTTAATGTTTCAAAGTATGAATGTAGGATGCTGATTACCTGAAATGTAACACATTGAAAACAAGCTAGCCATTAGTTAAGTGTGATGCAACAAAGAGTTTTTTATATGAAATGATGGAGTATCTATAACTTTGTTAAAATATACTAAAATTGAAAGTATTTTTGAAAGAAATGGAAGAAAAATGCTTAATATATTAATGTTAAAGTAGAGGTGAATGGTCAGATTACAGCTGTTATCTCTTTGTGCTCTTTTCCACTGTTCTAAATAAAGCCACCAGAATCTCAGCCCTGACTTTGTGATTGAAAACAGCTAAATCTCAGAGCGACCACATTTCCACTTTTTTTTTTGTATAGTTTATTGAGTATGCTATTAAAGTTGTCCCATTTTCCCCTACTCTATCCCTCCCCTTCTCCCTGCACCCCATCCCATCATCCCCACACCTCTTAGTCCATGTCCATTGACTGCACACACCAGTTCTTTGGCACATTTCCGTTTTGTATGTAAATATTTCCATTCATCTTCCTAAACATTATATTTCTTCTTCCCTCCCCTCTTCCTCCCTAGCATCATAGTTTATGCAACAGCTGAAGGCCTCTTTTGTTCTTTTCTGATACACACGAGGTACCATAGTTGACCTTGTCATCCCCTAGTTTGTAAACAAGTGTTTGTGCAAGTCAACTGCCCACATTTCATAAGAGGAAGAATAGAATAACATGTTTGTTTATAATACTGTTCAATTATTTTCCTTGCAAATCTGCTTACTGAGGTTTTGAAGATGCAGGAAGTCATATAATGTATCCAGTTACTGGAGAATTGCATGGTATTTTTCTTTCTTTATTTAACCTTTGTCGTATTTTTTTCCCATTACCATTTAGTCCCCTTATACTCCCATCCTCCCAGCAATGACCACACTGTCGTCTATTTCCAGGGGAGGAGAGGGGATGGAGGGACTGAGAAAAGAAAAAAAAAAAAGGAAAAAGGACTCATGCATTGCACTTTAAATGCTTCTAGCTGCAACACCTCGAGCTTTCTAAATGAGACTGATGTGATAGATGTAAAGGTATTTGAAGAAACAGAGAAACTGGGATAAAAAATGATTGATTTTTAAAGGAAAAAAATCAGAATCTTACTGCATATGCTTATGTTCTTCAAATGAGAATAAGAGAAGAAAAGATCTTTATGTACTTTCAACCGAAAATTTTCATTTTTTTGAGGTAAAAACAAAAGCATATTTCAAGACAGCAAGGAGAACCTTATAGAATAGCACAGTTTTAATTGGTCATTTAAGTTTAAATGCTTCTAATATGTTAATTGTATTGATTTTTCTTTTTAGGGTCCTATGGGGCCTCCAGGACAAAAGGTAGAGTATAAACAATGCTGTGAAAGTATCAATAATTATGCTCCCATTGCCTAATGGCCAAGCGCAAGCGGTGAATGGGCTTAGCTACCATAAGCCACGCCGAAGTGGTCTGATTTATGCAGCCTGTTTTATAAAAATGCAGTCATGTAATGTGAGCCATTAGATTTCTAATCCATCCCATTATAGAAAATCCAATAAATTCAGAGGGGACTCTTTTTAAACTGTCTGCCAAACTTGTAGGTTATTGAGTTTTTAATTCGAATGCTGGTAAAATGTGACAAAACTTAGAATGTGAAGGGTCATGCAACATTGCAAATTAAATGCATGTCCTTACTCAAATATCTGATTGTCAAATGACCATAGAACTGACCAGAATAAAGGAGGCACTTGTTGCTTGGTGACTGTATTCCAGTTACCTGCTAGTGTCTTCCTTTGCTGAGGTAATCTGAAAAATGACTTTGTGATTATCACTTCAGTGTTATATGTAGTCACCAGAATTGACCATAATATTCTGATGGAGAGGGTCTAGAATTTCTAAAATTACATAAATACTGCAGTAATAATTATATCAATAGCAAATAGATGGCCTTTTGCCAGCAAAGTATCACTAAGTCCCCATTCCCCATTATACTCCCCACCCCACAAGGACGGAAAGAGGATATGTAACCTGTAGAAAACCAAAAAAAAACAATTGTATTACAACAGGTGGAAAAGTGATTATCTTTATCTTTGGAATCCATCAAAGATAGAGACTTTTTATCCCTAAGCATTGGGCATGTGGCATCTGTTGAAACATAATCCTACAAACCAAGTAAAAGCCAGAGAGTTGTGAGACAAGTTGTATATAGGAGGGACGCTTTGTCCTTTGCAATAATGTCTCTATTAAGCATGGTGTGAAATTGTAAAGCTACCCTAATCCACATGCAACCAGGATAAAATTACTGCCTCAGGCTCCAGGAAGTGCTTTAATGACCCACTCAATATAACCCCTGAAAGCACGAAGGAACTGGCCACCTCAATTTGGTTTGCATATAATGACTATATTTTTAATTGACTTGTTTTTAGGGCAGTTGTAGGTTTATAATTACTATTTTTTAACTTTTTCCACTGTTATTAAGAAATTTAATATCATAGATCTACTCAGAAAAAGCTGTTCTCTAGTAGTAGGCAAAGAGTAAGCACAATTTTCCTTAAAAATGGCTCCTCCAGAGCCTACACGGGAAGTGTATGAAGGGAAATGTCATCACTATTTGAAAACATATGTTAATGTTACTATATCTAGCTCACTGTCCTAGATTTTCCTCAGGTAATAGTTGCCTTACTTATTCTCAGTTCATTCCACCTGTGTCCAACACTGGTATTCACCCCAGTGCACATACGCACACATGTCTGAGCCCCTGCGCACATGGCACGCTTAGTATTTTATGTACGGAAACCGTGTTGTTCCTAGTCAGTGTGTAACATTTGTAATATCTTTTCTAGTCTCCCTCTCAAGACACATTCACACTTGTGTGGCTTCAGTGCGCCCCCTGAACGTCTGGGGGAAAGGCTGCAGATCTGAGTTTACAACGTGGGGCATTATTTGACTAATTGTGGAAAAAGTGTTGGTTATTTTAATTATGGTATTTAAACTCATGAAATTCAAGAGTTGCTACTACTGCTAGACTTTTTCCATAGAACTAAGCCTATTTGTTTCCTAAAAGCACCCAAATTTAGAGCTGTGAGGCCTAGCGATAGCCATTGATCTCAATTTATGATGTGACTTTCTTCAAAGTCTTACAACAGTTAAGTGTATATTTAGAAATTTAACTCCATAGTTTCTGTGAACATTATCATATGTTTGAACACAGTGGATAAGAACTAAAAAACAGCCTCCCAGATATGTTTTAGCAAGATTAAACATATTATGGCTGACATAACTAATACAATAGAAATTTAGAATAGAACTATTTTGTGATTGTGATAGCAGTTTAATCTAATTGTGTCTCCTTAGGGTTCTGTTGGAGCACATGGAATTCCAGGGATGAATGGGCAAAAGGTGAGTGCTACAGACTATAGTATTTCTGACCATTTGGAGATGACTAAAATCACAACATTATTCTAGCCTGTAATTTTAGTAATAGGTTTATGTACATATAAAACCTCTATAAATACCTTTGAAACATAGGATAATTATGGTGCCAATGGTTGAATTAGTTAATTTTTAAAGATGTGTTAAACAGAAACTCTTAGAAAATTTTTCATTTTATTTTGATAATTTATGTAAGAGATACAACTGTGCCTTTTCATAAATATATATGAAATAGGGAAAGTGCTATGTTTAACATAAATTGTGATAAATAAAATGCACCCTAGTTATTCTTGTCATTACAAAAGCAACAGATATATTTTTCATTAACAAGTTATTCTTACTAGAAATCTACTGAACTCTGAATTCAGAAACAAGCTCTTTTTACTGGTAAGCAAAATTGGGAATTAAATAGACTTGTCAGTCTCTGGTAGTACACTTTTATTATACTGTTAATAATGGGGGGGGTGGATAAAGGAAACACACACACACACAGCTCTACACAGACATATCTATGTCCATGTATACTTTTATCCCTGCAACATGCTTACTAGTTGGATAAACATCTAGCTTTATCCCATAGCCAGGTCTGGCACTCTGTGTCCCCAGCAGTCCTGACTGGCTCTTCCACCTGGAACATCTACAGAGACCAGGGAAACCGTGGCAGCAGCCACTAAAGCCACTAGCTGGGCCAGTGTCCTGGGATCCAGGGGGCTGAGCGAGGGACTTTTCTGTCTGCCTCGGTGGCTTTGGACTGGCTCGGTGGAATCCTGAGATCCATCATCTTGTCTTCCCAGAAGATTTTAAATCCATGCACTCTGGATTAAATTCTGAAATCATAAGGAACCCAACTCTTACAGAATTAACCTCCTCATGACCTTCTCCAATTCATCTTTTCTTCTGTAATACTACATAAACAATCACAATCTAAAGTCTACTAAAGAGACAGTGTGAATTTTGGCCATGTCTTTGAATTCTCTTGCCTCAGTTTCCTCATCTGCAAAAAAAAAAAAGAAAGAAACAGACAATAACAATACCTACTTAATAGAGTCAGCGTGAGGATTAAATGAAAAAACAAACATAAAGCTCTTATGACAGTAATGTAACTATTAAATTTTTCCTTCATTTCATTTTAATGAAATTCTGGAAATTTAATGGATCTGTGTTTGAAAAGAGGCTGTCTGTTTCCAGAATTATTCTTACCAAGTGAAATTAATGTTCTCAACCAAGGCTCATGGTACCTTGTAGTCCACCAATAGAACACCCCACACTCCTCACTAGCGAACTGCAAATGCCACGGCTCTGTTTTCCGTGTAGTGAAATGCATATTCATTTGTTTCGCAAATCCTGATAAACAGAGAAGATTAACTTTCCATTTAGAACACTGCAAATCAAGGGGGGAAACGTAACCCAAAATTCAGAAGTGTGTTCATTTGAAGATGGATTTGAAAATTACATAACTCAGGATAATATTTAAAAAGGACAAACCATGGACATAGCATAAACATTGTTTTTAACATTGGTGAAAAGCAAAACTTGTACTTAAGGTTAGCGTTTTCCTTTTTCTTCTTTGTTTCTTTTCTTTTGTCAACTTTGAGACAATCATGAGAATTTATAGAAACCTTTAACCTGAAGCAAAACAACTTTAAAACTGTCATGTATATGCTTATGAAGACTGCATGTTCTTTATTTTTGCAAAGGAAATGTGCAATTTCCTTAGCAAGAGAAAGGAATGTGACATTTTCTTGTCCTAGTCACCAAGTTTAAATTATATTTCAAGGAAATAGTTAATATTTGCAGTTTTTTGTCTTGTTATACATCTTTGTGGCATTTTAAAGTGTTTTCTGTAAAACCTAGGGAAGCTAAATGATTTCACACTTATATGAAGGTATCAGCAAAATGTAGTTGAAAATTGTTTTTCTTATTCTGTGGAACTTAAAACTTAGGGTGTGGGATAGCTGCTAATCCTAGTCATTAGCTAATGTTTGTAATATCTGGTATGTCATCTTTAGGAAAATAAAGTGCAAAAAATGAGACCCTTTGCTGAAACAGCAGGTCGTTTGGATAGTAAAAGCAAAGTTGGAAATCGAATAGTAGTTCTATCCTTAAAGCCTGTGCAATATGTCTTGGATCACTAGAATGTGCTTCTCTAAGAAGATAGCTTACAATGATATAATTTTTTTTTAAATGCACCTCAGTGTCCTTAAACTGTCTTGAGAAAACATCTTTCCCACATTCCAATTTTACTTTTTCCAAATATCTACTTTTAATGCTCAGAAAATAGTTTTCCGACAATGGTTAAGGAAGGATAGGATTCCTAAGCCATCAGTGTGGTAATTGATGGGGTGGGGGGCTATAAGGGGACTAAATGATAATGGAAAAAAATATAATAAAGATTATATATTTAAATTTTTTAAATAAAGAAAAAATAAAATAATAAAACTAAGGAAAGCTTCAGCATTAAAAAAAGAAATATGGCAGATAATAACTAGAAAATAAAATAATTTTTCTCCTGTAAAAAAGAAAACTACTTCAAGAAAATGTTTTGTGTGTTTTCTTTTTTCTAAGTATATTTTATTGATTATGCTGTTAGAGTTATCCCATTTTTTTCCCATTTCCTCCCCTTCGCCGAACTCCCCTTTCCACCAGCGTCTCCCTACCACTTAGTTCATGTCCATGGGTCATACATATAAGCTCTTTGGCTTCTCCCTTTCCTATACTATTCTTAACCTCCCCCTGTCTACTTTGTACCTACCATTTTTGCTTCTTATTCCCTGTATCTTTTCTCCCTTTCTCCCCCACCCCTCCCAGCTGATAACTGTCCATGTGATCTCCATTTCTGTGATTCTGTTCCTGTTCTAGCAGTTTGCTTAGTTTGTTTGTGTTCTTAGGTTCAGATGTTGATAGTTGTGAGTTTATTGTCATTTTACTGTTCCTAGTTGTGATCATCATCTTTTTCTTAGATAAGTCCCTTTAACATTTCATATACTAAGGGCTTGGTGATGATGAACTCCTTTAATCTGACCTTATCTGGGAAGCACTTTATCTGCCCTTCCATTCTAAATGATAGCTTTGCTGCATAGAGTAATCTTGGAGACAGGTCCTTGCCTTTCATGACTTTGAATGCTTCTTTCCAGCCCCTCTTGCATGCAAGGTTTCTTTTGAGATATCAGCTGATAGTCTGATAGGAGCTCCTTTGTAGGTAACTGTCTCCTTTTCTCTTGCTGCTTTTAAGATTCTCTCCTTATCTTTAATCATGAGTAATGTAATTATGATGTGCCTTGTTGTGTGCTTCCTTGGGTCCAACTTCTTTGGGACTCTCTGAGCTTCCTGGACTTCCTGGAAGTCTATTTCCTTTGCCAGATTGGGGAAGTTCTCCTTCATTCTTTTTTCAAGTAAGTTTTCAATTTCTTGCTTTTCCTCTTCTCCTTTCGGCGGCCCTTTGATTCGGATGTTGGAATGTTTAAAGTTGTCCTGGAGGTTTCTAAGCCTCTCTTCATTTTTTTGAATTCTTGTTTCTTCATTCTGTTCAGGTTGAATGTTTATTTTTTCCTTCTACTCCAAATCATTGATTTGAGTCCCAGTTTCCTTCCCTTCAGTGTTGGTTCCCTGTATACTTTTCTTTATTTCACTTTGCATAGCCTTCACTTTTTCTTCTATTTTGCAACCAACTCAA
>PVJD01005213.1:0-119607 GCA_004026545.1 Mormoops blainvillei
AAACATAATTACAGGACAAATCAACTAATAGTCACTATCAGAAAAGTATAACTTTAACCTTGAAGTCATGGAAATGGAAAAATAAGGAGCTAAGATACATACATACATATGTAAGTAGATAGGGCTGTTACATTTTATTCCATTTTGAATAAATAGATAAATTTTAATACATTTTCATAAACATTAAAACTTTATTATTTAAAATATTGTGTATAACATTTTATTTCAAGTGCATAGGAAATAATATTAAGGTAAAATTATTTGCTTTATCACTTTTTTTATTACAATGGGCTCACTTGGATATTTAACTGAATGGGAACAGTTTACTCATGATGTTCTAAAGTTTAAATAAATAAAATCTTAGAAGAAAATAGTGCTAACAATGTACAATTGTGACTTTTTAAAATTAAATAATTCGTATTTTAAATATAATGTTTCCTGACTAAAATGCCTAAATCAAATGCCTTTGAAATACTTCCATAAAGCTCCTGTATGAAATTTGTCAGCATGGTTGACTCTTCGAGAATTAAGAGAATATAAAATAACATTAAGTAAAATAAAATAACCAACTTCTTCCCAAATATTTTTCCACCCTTCCTATAGTGTCTTGAATGACCTATTATTGTTGCCCTTATTTGTGTTGTTTGCCTAGCAAAGTGAATGATATTTACATGCCTGTTTCATATTTGCTGATAACATGTGAGTCAGTTTATTCTGGGCCAGCAGCATATGTTACCATTATCATTCAGCTGGGAAGTTAATGTTAACCATAAATTTTTCTCTATTCCCAAAGGTGGGAGCTAATTGTTTTGTACAAGTAAGTAGCAAACGATTGTGCTAATAAACAGTGATGATCAGCAAGGACACATCAAATCACTGGGATTAGAAAACAGATGGAGCCCTGGGGAAACTGGTCAAAGACAGAGGATTAATGATGTAGCAAAAAGGAAGACCCATAGAACAAAAGAGGTTAGTTTTAAAAGAAATAATAGGTTGATGATATGTATGGGGAAAAAGGATGTTTCCTGGGTCAAAAGTCTGTATTGATCTGAACTCAAGATAAGGTGTTACACATAGATTTTCATATCTTAATTATTTAGATTTGAAAATAAATAAGCTATAAACCACACATTATTCTTGTTTAGAAGTTAAAACTAAGTAAGATGAAGGTGGTAAAATCCCCAGGCTGGTATTTTTAGTGGGTTTAGTTTAAGTATTTCAAATGTATCTGAAAGCAACTATGGTTTCTATACTATGATACTACAGATTTTATGTCCCGCTGATCTTTTATAGCAGATAGTGAGGAGAAATATGGCTTTAAAATTGCTGATGATATCAAATGCTACAATTCAGTTTCAATTTATTTGCAAAATGTAAGTTTGAATTACCTGCTATTGTTACCTATTTTTGGCTCTATTAAAGCAATTATGTCTTCCTAGAAATTGAAGTGTTTCTAATTATAAAAGTATCAGAATAACCCTCTTTCTCATCTACTATATTCTTAGAGTGTAGACATAAGAAGGAAACCCAGAGATTAAGAAAATTTAAGTTGACATAAACTAGTCCCATCCTTGTGCCACTACAGACACTAGTGATATCAGTTAACTTATAAAAGCATCTTTTTTTTTTTTTACAAAATTGTAAGCTTTTGGTGAGACCAATCTTGGTGTTTATCCATCTCATAAATGTTTCCACTAATAATATCTTTCTCAAGAAATCTATTAAAATTATTATTTTGTGACTTTAATCATAAAAGTAGAAATAAATGATTATTTTCTAAATGCTTATAAGTGTGAAGTTGAATTGAATAAATTAGAATATAAAGGTGCCAGAACAAGACCTATAACAGAACACTCTTGCTTCTCTTTAGTCTGTGCTTATAATGTATAGTTATTTTAAAAAATATGTTAGTTTCAATACCCTAAGAACCCTGAAACACCAGTTCAAGAGAACTATGCACCCAAATGTTCATAGCAGCATTATTCACAATAGCCTAGTACTGGAAGCAACCTAAGTGCCCATCAAGAAACATGTATAAAGGACCCATGGACAAAGACAATGCAGGAGAAGATTGAATGTAGAAGGCAGGGGATGGGTTGGGCAGGGGAAAGTAATGGAGGAAAAAAGGGGAAAACTGTAATTGAACAACAATAATATAGTTTCAGAAAAATCAAGTTTGAGGTGCATAAAGTAATTTAAGTAAGAGTTATCCAGAAATAGATGATCTGGAAAGCACTGGTATGGAGGTGGTAGCTGAAAATATTATAGGAAGTTAAATTCCTACCTCTCGGTCACTCCTTTCCATCTATGCAGGAGTCCTTCTATTCTGTCAACACATCAGAAAATGTACTAATTTAGGGATTCTGCTTGATATTCCTTCAAGTTGGTTTGTTATTCTTCACGATATTTGTTGAACCATTTCCCTCATTTCTTTAATGTTTTGCTCATGTGTCACTACTAAATGAAGCACACAGTGATGACCTTTATAAAAATTTACATGACATTTTCAGATTGGTAGTGTAACCAGCTACATTATCCCTATTCCCAGCAAAACAACCATCATTTATAATGTATAAAATGTTATTTTAAAAGACCACATTTAAAGTAACTGAATATTTTCTTAAATGTTATATGGCTAAGTGAATACAATTAATGCAGAAAGTTTTGTTCCATAAAACCTAATAAATCAGGTAAAAAACAGTGAAAGTCTATACCACATGAGCTGAGACCAACTTCCCACACACTTCCCCCCAATTTTTTTTAATGGAAACTCACAGAACACAAGGGCACAGAGCTCGCTCTCCATGTAGCACCTAAATTTATTGCAAGAAATAAAGGCTAAAAGACATAGGATTTCTTTCTACCAACCAACCTACATTCATAGGTTAGAAGCTCTTTCTGAGGGATGGCAGACTGAAAATACTGGGCTCTGATCACCTTTGCTTCAACTTTTTGGTAGATGGAGGTTCCATGCTGGATGGAGCGAGGCTAGTAACCCAGATACTATCAGCCTATCCAAGATCCCGCTTGTAAAGTAAGGTTATCATAAGAGAATCAGCTGTTTTTCTTGCCTCCAGGTCTGAAGACTGCTACAGAGTTTGCATGGGGACAGGTAGATCATAAGAACAGAAATTTCCATAACCCTCTCCTTAAGAAAAGCTTCCTTAGGAAAAGAATTTGAAAATTTCAAACCTGAGTTGAATACTGTTGAAAACAATTATTATATTAGTAACAAACAACTAAGAAGAGGATGGTAGCTCCATGAAATAACAATCTAGACCATAAAATATCTAAAATTTTAATTAAAGAGAACTCACAAAAGAAACTACTAGACATGCTTCTCATTGGGTTGAGAAATCCCAAAGATCATCTTCAAATGCTAACCCTGTAAAGTAACCTGAATTTAATTACATCAATTGATATACAATACTATACCTTACATTATATATAATATGAGCTTTATATAATATTATAAGCTATACATTATATTTTATATTATAAAATATTAATATATCAATTTTAATTGTATACTCTATAACATATAATATATTGTAAAGTAATTTATAACATTGAGCATTGTCAAAAATTAAAAAGAAACAACAAAATATATAGAACAAGTGTCTAGCAATTAGTTCAGATGAATAACTGGATATGAAATTAATAAGAGTGGACGGATTAACAAAGACCAGAGAAAGAGATAAAGAAAACCTGGGATAAATCACTTTAATCCTAGGGTAGCCAAGCTTACATGCCATCTGAGAAGCAATGTTAGGGACTGCACACTATGGAGGTAATATACATCATTAAAGTTGTCCAGACATTATCACTAAACAAATGAACAAACAAATAAAAACAATAAAAAGCCCCAGAGTTTTAAGGTCAGTATACAAAGTTTCTATTATATATTATTTCAAGTGTCTATTTTCAGACAAAGAAAGAGAAATTCAGAGAAACAGAAAAGTGTGACCCATAATCAAGGACAAAAGCATGCAAAAGAAGCTGCCTTTGAGACAGCCCAAATGTTGCCTTTAGCAGACATGTCACCAAAACCACTATTTTAAATATATTCAGAGGACTAAAACCATCATTATAAAAGTATAGGAAAGTATGATGACAATGTTTCATCAGTTAAAGAATATCAATAAAGAGATAGAATATGTTTCTAAAAAATAGAAATTCTGGGATTGAAATGTATAATACAGAATATAGTAGTCCACCCTAAATGGTGGTTTCACTTTCCATGGTTTCAGTCACTTGTAGTCAATGACAGTTAAAAAATACTGAATTGAAACTTTCAGGAATAAATAATTCATGAGTTTTAAAATGCATGTTATTCTTAGGAGTGTGATAAAACCTCATGCTGTATCTCTCTGTCAGCCCCAGGATGTGAACTGTCCCTTTGTCTCCCATATCCACACTGTACATGCTTCCAAACACTAGTCTCTAAGCAGATGTCTCAGTTGTTATTAGATCGACTGTCCTGGTATCACAGGGCTTGTGTTCAAGTAAACTTCTTTCATTTTATAATGACCCAAGAGGAGTAATTCTGGCAATTTCAGATACACTGAAGAAGCAGTAATGTGTTCCCTTTAAGTGAAAAGGTGAGTACAGTGAAATATTTTGAGAAAGATACTAAATTCACATAGCTTTTATTAGATTATATTGTTATAATTGTGTTTTATTTTTAGTTAGTGTTGTTAATTTCTTACTGGGCCCAATCAATAAAGTAAACTTTATCATAGGACTTTATGTACAGGAAAGAGCATATATGTAGGATCTGGTACATCTGTGGTTTCAGGCATCTACTAAAAAATCTTGGAAAATATCCCCCACAGATAAGGTGTACTACTATAAATAAATAAAAAATTGTACTACGGTTGCTCAAGGTTTGATTAGAGATAACGGAGAAAAGAATTGAGCACCTGAGGATAGATCAATAAAGATTTTGCAATATGAATCTCAGGCAACAAAAGGATAAAGACGAATGAGGAGTGTGCCTCGAAGCAAGGTGAGAGACCAATTGGCACATCAACATGCCAGCAGCAAAAAGAAAGAGAGTAACAGGAAACTGTTTGAAGCAATAATAACAGAAACTTCAAAAATTATATGAAAAATATTAATCCACATGCCTAAGAATCTCAACCAAATCCAAATATGAGAAATCAAAGAGCTTCATATCTATATTAATCACAGTAAAGCATTGGAAGAGAAATAAAAGATCTTCAAAGAATGTCAATAGCTCATTTCATTTAATTAGGTTAAAACACTGAATGAAAAAAGCTGTCAACCTAGAATATTATGTACAGTAAATCTATATTTCAATAATAAAGGCAAAAAATACCTTCTTAAATAAACAAAAGTTGAGGAAATTTACTGCAAGCAAACATTTATTACAATAAATAATAATAGAAGTTTCTCTGGCTAAAACAAAGTGACACTAGACAGCATTTCAAATTAGCATAACAAATGAATATCAGTACTTGCTCACGTAAATATAAAATAATATAAGTGCATAATTCTATTATTTTGAATCCGAAATAAAATAATTGCATAAAATAGTGTGCATTATTGGGTCAACAATATATATAAAATAAAATTTGACAATAGCTGCACAAAGGAGCCTAGCAAGAGGATAGTTGTATTAGACTAAGAAAATGACAGCTGATGGTAACTCAAAACCACTGAAACAAATAAAAGGAACCAAAAAGCATAACTAAGAAGCTCTAAAAAGCATATGCTTCCTTGACTTCCTTGGCCAGTGCGGCTTGGTTAGTTGGAGCATCACCTCGTGCACCAAAAGCTGAGGGGTTTGATTCCCAGTCAGGGCACATACCTAGGTTGCTGGTTTAGTCCTCGGTCAGAGTGCATATGGGAGGTAACCAATCCATGTTTCTCTCTCATAACAATCTCTCTCCCTCTCTCTCTCTCTCTCTTCTTCTCTTCCTAAAATCAATAAACCTATCCTTGGGCAAAGATTAAAAAAACATTAAAATAAAAAGCATGTATTTGATCTTCTTTCTTTTCTCATCTCCTTTAAAAACCATAAATTATATAATCATAGTAATAATATGTTTTCAACATATATAAATGTAATTTGAATAAAAATAATGGCACTGTAAAGGATATGGGAGAATACAAGTATAAAAAAATAGTATATCTAGGCCTCACTAAAATTAGGTTGGAATAATTCTAAAATTAATTCTGATAAGATCGAATGTAAATTGTGGGTTTTAGAACATTACTATTAAAAATATAAATAAAAATACAGTGAAACGTAATTAGAGGAAGTACCGTGTCACACTAGAAAATATTTAATGCAAGAAAATAAAGCTAAAAAAGATGTACACAGGGACAAAAAAATGAAACTTTTAGGAAAAATGCAAAACAGTGGGTGTAAATAAAATATATCAGTAATTAGATTAATTACTTATATAAATGAATTAAGTAAACCAATGAAAAGGTAGTATTATCAAACTGGAAAAAATATAAAACAAACTATATCATATATACACAAGACACAGATTTAAAGATACAAATAGGTTGAAAACAAATACTTAGAACAAAACGTTTCATTGGAAATGCAATCATATAAAAGCAAACAATGTATCTGACAAAAATTAAAATAAGTATATTTCTTCAAAAAAGGAGGGCATTGTAGAATAATTAAAATAACTTTTTGTTAGGTGGATAAAAACTCAAATGTATATATACTTCAAAACAGTCATTCCAAAATAGATGAGGCATAAACTAAAAGAACTGAAGGAAGAAGGAGTCAATGCACAGTAAATTTGGAAAGGTTCCAAGATGGCTTCGGAGCAGGTAGAAGCTACATCCACTTGATCTCAGCCTCAAACCACATTTGTAGATAAATTACAGAGCAATCAACCTGAGAAGCCAAAGAAGACTAGCTGATCTAAAATATTATAATCAAGGGTCACCAAAGAAGCCACATAAGGGACTTGTAAAGAGGGTAGAGACACAGAAAAGGACAGCCTTGGCAGGCACGTATGGAGGCAGCTGAGTACCCAGGGGAACACCAACTGTGGAACCAACTCCCCCTAGGAGCTTGGGGTGTCAACCCATGCAAAGATCCCCAACCCAGTGCAACAGAGATGGCAAGTTGATCCTGTGTAACATCTGGTTGTAAAAATCAGTGGGATTCAGTCCATCTGGGAAACTAACACCAAACCCTCCCAAGGACAAGTTCTGCCTATTGTACAGCACCAACCAGGGGAACTCATGGTCCAGACTCCAACTGCTGGTGAAACCACACTTCCTGTAATTGCACCCTGTGGAGGGGTCTACTGGGTATACCCATCAGTGACTTTAAGGGACTTTCAGCTGATTTCTCAATGGAAACACTTCAGGCCAGATAAGATTGGTATAAAATATTCAAAATGATGAAAAGCAAGTAACTAAGAATACTCTATTGAGCAAGGCTATCATTTAAAATTGAAAGTAAAATAAAGACCTTCAAAGCACACACACACACCAAAGTAGTTTATTACACCAAACAAGCATCACAAGAAATGTGAAAGGGTCTGCTTTAAGAAGAAAAATAAATATATAGAGAGGAAGATAGGTATAAAGAAAAAATGGCAATAAATAAGTACCTATCAATAGTAACATTAAATATAAATGAATTGAATGCTCTAATCAAAAGATATAGGGTAGCTGAATGGATAAGAAAACATGACACATATATTCTGTCTATAAGAGATCCCCCTCAGAACAAAAGATTTACACAGGGTGAAAATGAAGAAGGAAGAAAATATTCCATGCAAATGAAAATGAACAAACAAAAAGCTGGGGTAGCAATCCTTATATCTGAAAAAGTAGACTTCAAAACAAAGGGCATTATAAGAGAAAATAAATGTCACCACATAATGTTAAAGGATTGATCCAACAGAAGAATAAAACCCTTGAAAGAATTTATGCATTCAACATAGGGGCTCCTAAATATATAAAGAAAATCTTGGTGGACTTTAAAGGAGAGAACAACAACAACACAGTCATAGAAGGGTATTTTGACACCCCACTGTCATCAATGGACAGGTCTTCAAGACAGAACATCAACAAGGAAACAGTGACTTTAAACAACACACTACAGAATGGATTTCATTGAATTATACAAAACATTTTATCCCAAAGCAGCAGAATACACATTCTTCTAAAGTGCACATAAAACATTCTCAAAGATAGACCACATGAAAGGACACAAAATAGGTCTTAACAAACTCAAGAAGATTGACGTCATATTAAGCATGTTCTTGGTTCACAATGGCATGAATCTAGAATTCAACTTCAATAAAAAAAATCAAACACATAGAGTCTAAATAGCATGTTAATACACAATAAATGAGTTATCAATGAGACCAAGGAGAAACAAAAAATATTACCTGGAAAAAAATTAAAATGAACACATATCAACCCCATACCTATGGAACACAACAAAAGCAGTCCTGAGAGGGAAATTCATAGCATTACAGACCTACCTCAAGAAGCAAGAAAAATCTCAAATAAATAACCTGACCCTACCCCTGAATAACTACTAAAAGAACAATAAGTAAAGCCCAGCATAAGCAGAAGAAATAAATAATAAATGTCAGTGTAACAATAACAGACATAAAGATTAAAAGAATAATAGATAAGATCAATGAAACCAGGAATGAGTTCTTTGAAAAGATAACCAAAACAGATGAACCTTTAACCAGACATTAAAAAAGAGAGAGATAGAGAACTCAAATAAATAAAATCAGAAATGGAAGAGAAACAAAAACTATCATCCCATAAATACAAAGAATTTTAAGAAAATGCAATGCACAATTACATGCCAACAAAATGGACAACTTGAATGAAATGGATAAATTCCTAGAAACATACAATATTCTAAAACTGAATCAAGAAAGAGAAAATCTGAATAGTCAGACTACAACTAAAGAAATTGAAGCAGTAATCAAAAAACCCTAGCAATCAAGTGTTGGACCAGATGGCTTCAAAGGCAAATTTTACCAAACATTCAAAGAAGAAGTAAGACTTATTTTCAAACTATTCAAAAAAAAATGATGAAAATGTTTCCAAGCTCGTCTTATGAGGTCAGCATTATCCTTAATCAAAAAACAGATAAAAACACTACAAAGAAAGACAATTATCCTCAATGAACATAGAAGGTAAAATCCTAAACAAATAGTACAAACCAGATCCAGCATTACATTAAAAAGATCATAGATCATGATCAAGTGGGATTTATGCTGGTGATGTAAGTTTGGTAAAATATTTGTAAGTCAATAAATGTGATATCACATAAACCAAATGAAAAACAAAAATCATATGATCATATAATAGATACAGAAAAAAGTTTGATAAAATACTGCACTCATTTATAATAAAAACTCTCAGCAAAGTGGGAATAGAGAAGACATATCTTGACATAATATGGACCATATATGAAAAAGCTCCAGCCAGTATCGTACCCAATAGGCAAAAACTAAAATATTTCCTTAAGATCAGGAAAAAGACAGAAATGTCTACTCTCAGCACTCTTATTCTGCATAGTACTGGAAGTCCTCACCACAGTGATAATACAAGACATAAAAGGTATCTAAATTGGAAAGGTAGAGGTAAAACCGTCATGATTCACAGATGAAATAATATTGTATGCTGAAAACTCTAAAAATTTCACTCAAAAACTACTAGATCTTATAAATAAATTAAGAAAATTAGCAGGATACAACATTAATATTCAGAAAATGGTGGCAAATTTTATGCACCAACAATAAATTTTCAGAAGAAAAAAAAACTCCAGTTGCTATTAAAACCAAGAAAAAAAAAGTATCTAGGAATACTTAGGAATAAATTTAACCAAGAACATAAAAACTTATACTCAGAAAACTATAAAACATTGCAGAAAGAAATTGAGGAAGAAACAAATAAATGGAAGCATGTATTGTTTTCATGGATTGGAAGATATAACATCATTAAAATGTCCCTACCACCCAAAGTGATCTATAGACTCAAAACAATTCCTATTGAAATACCAATGACATATTTCAGAGATCTAGAACAAATATTCCAACAATTAATATGGAACAAAAAATATCCCAAATAGCCTCAGTAATTTTGAGAAAGAAGAACAAAGATGGATGTATGACATTACCTGATATCAAACTACATTACAAGGCTATTGTGATCAAAACAGCCTAGTACTGTCATAAGAACAGACATATAGATCAGTGGAACAGAACAGAGAACCTAGAATTAAGCCTGCACCTTTATGGTCAATTAATATATGAAAAAGGAGTCAAGGGCCTACAATTGAGTAAAGACAGTTCCTTCAATAAATGGTGTTAAGAAAATTAAAGAAAAACATGCAAAAAAAAAAATCGAACTAGATTACCAACTTAGACCATACATACGAATAAACTAAAAATGGATTAAAAACTTAAATGTAAGCCACAAAACCATAAAAATCCTAGTAAAAATCATAGACAGTGAAATCTCAGACATTTCCTGCAGCAATATTTTTGCCAATATATCTCCTCGTACAAGGAAAACAAAACAAAAAAATAGACAATGGGACTATATCAAATTAAAAAGCATCTGCACAGAGTAAGAAACTGTTAACAAAATGAAAAGGCAACACATCGTATGGGAGAAAATATTTGCCAATGTTACATCTGATAAGGGGTTAATTTCTAAAATATATAAAGAACTTATAAACTTAATACTAGGAAGATAAAAAATAAAAATTAAAATTAAAAAATGGGCAAAGGGCCTGAATGAATACTCCTCCAAAAAGGAAATAGAGATGACCAACAGGCATATGGAATCACTCAACATCACTAATCATCAGAGAGATGCAAATTAGAATACAATGAGATATTGCCTCACCCCTGCTGGAATAGCTACAATCAATAAACAACAAACAACAAGTGCTGGGGAGGATGTGGAGAAAAGGAAACCCTAGTGCACCATTGATGGGAATGCAGACTGGCACAAGCTTTGAAAAACCGCATGGAGTTTCCTAAAAAATTAAACATGGAACTGTCTCTTGACCCAGTGATCCTGCTTTGGGGAATATATCCTAAGAATCCTGAAACACCAATATGGAAGGATATATGCATCTCTGTGGTCATAGTAACATTATTTACAATAGCCAAGATCTGGAAACAGCCCAAGTACTCCTCAGTAGATGAGTTGATTAAAAAGAAAACAACTGTGATACATGTACACAATGGAATACTATGCCATCATAAAAAAAGAAGTACAGGTAACTTTACCAGTTGTGACAGCATGGATGGACTTGGAAATTATTACACTAAATGAAAGAAGCCAGTTGGTGAAAAACAAATACCATATGATCTCACTTATATGTGGAATCCGATGAACAAAATAAAGTGTTGAAAAAATAGAAACAGAGGCATGAATACATGCAGCAGACTGCTGCCAGAGGGGAGGGGAAGACTGAATGAAAGAAGATGAATGGATTAGCCGAAGAACATACTATATGCATAACCCATGGACACAGACAATAGTTGGTGAGAAAAGAAGGAAGGTGGTGCAGGGTCTGCTTCAAAGTGGGCAAAGAGGTGAGGGAAATAGGGACATCTATAATAGTAAAAACACAAAAAATAAGGTATATAGAAAAGTGACAGTTGGAAACTTTAATGCCTCATCCAATTTATATCTGTATATATTTTTTAAAGAAGATATTAAATTAACAAGCAAAACTTCTACCATAAATACTGGAAAAAAACAAAGAGCAGGTTATGCCTAAAGCAAACAGGAATGAAATGAAAATTATTAGAATGGAAATCAATATAATAGACAAGCGGTCCCCAAACCCTGGGACATGGACTGGTAGTGGTCCCATGGCCTGTTAGGAACTGGGCCGCACAGCAGAAGGTGAGCAGTGGGTGAGTGAAGTTTCCTCAAATTACCACCTGAGCTCCACCTCCTATCACACCTCCATAGCCCTCCACCACCAGTGGAAAATTGTCTTCCACAAAACCAGTCCTTGGTGCCTAAAATGTTGGGGATCCCTGAAATAGAGAATATGAGGTCTGTCCAAATGTATCCAGCCATGAGATATGAAAAATGGAGATATTTATTAAAGTAGATACAAGACACAACAAACATTGTATAAAAGACTATAGCATCTCAGTCCCCTTCAAAGTAGGTACCTTGGCACTTTACACAGTTCTCCCAAATGCCATCAGCTGCCCTGTCATATTTTCCTGAATCTCACCAACAGTCTGAAATCTCTTCCACTTCAAAGGTGATTTTAGTTTTGGGAAAAGCCAGAAGTCACAGGGTGCCAAATCTGACCTATAGGGGGGCTGAGTCACCTGGGTGATTTGATGTTTCATCAAAAAACTGTGCACGAGACATGATGTATGAATGGGTGCATTCCAGTCACCAGTTTCCTATAGCTGAAGCCTTCTGAATCATCCAATTAGTTTTTGTGAAGGAATGTTCAAGCTTAATGAAAAGTTTGGTGCAGATCTGTTATTTCATTCACTCAGTCATTTTGAATGCGATGGACTCTCAGTGCACCTGCTTGCTTAATGACACCTACTGCCCCCACTGACGAGTACAGTAATGGAATCATTGATCACACATGTGCATTCTAGTCCACCCTTCTTGGCTGACAGGTTGCATCTATGTCGCACAAGCAATTCTCACTATATTAACAATGGCTGGACTTTTTTCTGAGACAGACCTCATATAGAAACCGAAAAAAATTCAGAAAATTAAAGTTGATTCTTTTGAAAGAGTAAAACACAAATCTTTAGCTAGACTGACAAAAACAAGTAAAAATACATTGAATTAATTTAATTATGCAAAGAAAAAATATCAGTCCTAGATTACCTCCTTGGTAAATGATACAAATGTTTAACAAAAATTTAAATAGAAATAGTTTCAATACTTCACAAACTCTTCAAAATACAGAGGAGAAAAATAGAAAAAATTCCAAATTTCTAAGAGGACAGTGTTATTATGATGTCAAAACCAAAGATATCATGAGGAAGGAAAAGTGATGACCTTACAGAATGAAAAATCCTCATAAAATATGAGTGTACCAAATCTAGCAATTCTAAAAACAGGACTATACATCATGAGTAATTGCAATTAATTCTGGAAATGCTATGTTGGTTTAACATCCAAAAATAAATTAATGTAATAAATATATTTATTACACTGATATAAATATATTATATATATATGTGACCATTGTGAGAGAAAGCATTTCAACAATATGTAAAGAACTTTTATTATAAAAAACACTTTTATGTTCATGAACTGGAATATTTAATATAGTTAAGAAGGAGATAATCCCTAAATTGACCCATAGATTGATAACAATCCCAGATGGTTTTTGCAGCAGACTTTTATGAGAGTCCAGAAATGAGCCCTCACATCTATGGTCTATTGATTTTTTTTTTTTTTTTTTTTACAAAACCAAGATAATTCAATTCTTAATTAATAGTCTTTTCAACAAATGATTCTGGGAACTACTGACATCCACTTGTAAAGAATGAAGTTGAACTACTTCCTCACCACACACAAAATATAACTTTAAATATTTAATAAACTTACATTGTTATGTATATGACTCTTAAATTAAAATATAGCAATAAATCCAGTGATTTTGATTTAGGCAAAGCATTCTTATTTATGTCACCAAAAGCAAAAGTGTCAAAATAAAAAAAATAAATTGCATTTTGTCAGAATTCAGCAAAGATTTCCTTTAAAATACAACAAGAAAGTGAAAATGAACGACAAAGAATGGAAGAAAATATTACAAATCATATTTATGATAAGAAATGTATCCAGGACATAAAAAGATCACTTACAACTCTGTAATAAAAAGTCTTTTCAATTTAACAAAAATGCGAAAAGCATCTGAATAGCCTCTACCCACAGGAAATATGCAAACTGCAGTTAACACCTAAAATTATCCTCAACACATTAACCATTAGGAAAATGCAACTCAAAATCACAATGAGACACCACTTAACACACACTAGGATATATGGATAGTTCAAAAAGACACATGCAGTAAGGATAGGTGAGGATGTGGAGAAATTGAAACCATTATAGATTGTATGTAGGGATATATAATGGTGCTTCTTTTTGAAAAATATTTGACAGTAATACAAAAAGACAACTGGTGGTGGTAGGGACATGAGGGGGGTGGAGGAACAGAACAAAAAGGGAAAAAGATTCATGGACATGGACAGAATTGTGATTGCTGGGGGGGAGGAGGTTATAAGGGGACTTAGTGGTAATGAAAAAAATAAAGATTAAATTTTAAAAATCAACATAGAACTACAATATGATCCAACAATTTCACTCCCATGTATATATCCAAGAGATATAAAAACATATATCCAATCCACACAAAAACTTCTATAGCAATGCTTATAATTGAATTTTATATATTAGCCAAAAACTGAAGATAAACCAAATGTTCATAATCTCATGAAATAATAAATATAACATAATTTTCATTAAGAAAATGAACACATTCCTGATACATACTACAGCCTGAATGGACCTGAAAACATGACATTACAGAAAAGAAGCCAGGCACAAAAACTACATATTGTATGATTCTGTTTATACAGGATGTTCAAAGAGAAAATAAAGACAGAAAATAAATTACTGATTTCATTGGTCTGGCAGGTGTTTGGGGGAAAATGAGGATTGCCTGCTAAACAGTGATAAAATGTTCTAAAATGGATTGTGGTAATAGTTATACAACCCAGTGAATATACTAAAAACTATTTAATTTCATACTTTGTATGTTAATTGTATGGTTTTGATTACATCTCAAAAAAGCTGTTTTAAAAAACAAAACAAAAAAAGATATCTCAACTCTGGAACTCAATTATGTTACCTAATGATTCCACATGGTCTTTTGTTTTTTTGGTAACTTAAAAAGACCTAACATAATGCATAATTTATTATGTGAATCCTGAGAAGGAACACTCATACTAAGAAGTGCTTGTGGTGGCTAAGTAAGCTCAAATCTTTTAACAGAAGCCCTGGAAGGGTAGCTCAGATGGATAGAGTGTCATCCCAATTCACCAAGGTTGCAGGTTAGGTACCAGTCAGGACACAGGCTAGAAGCAACCAATGAATGTGTGAATGGGTGGAACAACAAAATCAATGTTTCTATCTCTTTCCTTTCTTTTTTTTCTCTCTCTCTAATATAAATTGCTCAATTTATCATTAGAGTCTAGCAGGCATTTCTACACAGGGGTCTCTCATGCAAACTGCACTTCAGGGAGAAGCCTGCACTGAACTTACTTCTTTGAACTGCCAGCCTGTACTGTTTCTGCAATGTGAGCCAGCACTTTTAATGGAATTCAGGGGATCCTATTTTACCCATTAGGACTTCCCCATCCAATCAGAGCTTCCCAGAGTGGCTCCATTCTGGCCAATTAGGGCAGTGTCTTCTGGACCAAAATGACAGAATTTGGAGTCCAAATATGTATGAGAGAGAACAATGAGGGACCAAATGTGGGGACTTTTGTCTGTACAAGCCAGCTCTCCACCAAAGATTGAAGACTGGTTCCCCAGCTAAGGCTGCTAGGACTAGAGATGAAACATCAAAGACATCTCAAGCATGGCAAAGGAAGGCAGACCCAGTGTAGGAACTGAGAGACAGACCAACACAGAGTGGAGCAGAGGAAAGCTGAGCTGCCTGGCAGGAGGGGCACCTAAGGGCTGCCTCACAGCCATGCTATTTTCACAGCTGTGTTTTATTACAATTGAGCTTTTTGCACTGAATAAATTTTCCCTCCTCACAGCACCCCAAATCAGAGATCCCTGTTGGTGATGAATTGGCACCAATGACCACCCATTGACACATTTATATGGTAGGTTTTCTCTTTCTTAACCCTAATACAACATTCAGACAAACAGGGATTCCTTTCAGTCCTTTTTTTTTCCCATGGCTATTTTTCAAGAGCATAAAATTGCTTAGCTTGCCATAATAGTACAATCAGAATACCTTCTTCAAAATATAAAGGGGGGATGTTGATTTTACATGGAGAATTCTAATAAAAACAAACAACTAATTAAAGTGAGCATGATCAGAGGTGAGAACGATCTACATAGCACACGTGATATGGTGCACTGAAGAGAATCATTTGTCAGCGTCCCTGTTAAAAAGGTATTGCCAAAGTCTGCTCATGAGAAAACACTGCCATGAACAAATTATAAATTTATTTTAAATTATAATTTATAATTTGTGCAGAATGGCAAGCCTGTGTTGTTTGAGATTGTCAGGAATATAAAAGACAAGGAAAGGCTGGAGAGAAGCATTCCAGGAATAAGTAGATTTAGAAGACCTAACAACAATATATAATGTATCTTCTTGGTAGGACCATGGAAAAGAGAGAAAAAGAGACTTTGTTGAGACAGCTGTTGTGATTTTAAACATTGAGATGACTTTCTGATGGAGAGTTTTGCATCATATTAGAATTGGAGAGTTTCCTTGGTTCTTAGAGTATGTACTTCATGGAGTACATAGGTGTGAGATAAAGCATCATATTTAAAATACATATTCCATTTCCACAACTCTTTCTATGTCTGTACTGTGAAAGGAGGAAGGGGAAAAAAAGAGAATGAGAAAGGGAGAAAGGAAGAGAGATAGACAGAGATCAATACAGATGGATGGATAGATGATGACAGATAGATGATAGACAGATAGATGATAGATGATAGATAGATAATAGATAGATAGATAGATAAATGATAGAGAAAGAGAGGTAAGAAAGGAAGTAGTAGAATAGGGAGAGGCATAATATACTAACAGTTGTGATATCTGGGGTAAGTGTTGTGAGTGTTCTCACAGTTCTGGCAACTGTTCAATAGGTTTAAAACTATTTCAAAATGAAAAAAAAGTAGAAAGTGACAAAATGATTGTATGAATTAAATTATAATACATGATGGAATGTAGGTATGGGAGTGCAAATAGACAAATGAATATGCAAAGTTTATGTTTATGGGAAATGGAAAATATGAGATAATATATAAATAAGGATATATATCAAAATAGATGAGTGTAAGAGATTTTTCCAGTACATGAATGTAATCGAAATTGCCAAATTCTACTAAGATTTTTAAAAATATATATAAATAAGTAAAACATTTGCAAATAATAATGATATAGTTCATCTGTATTTCTATTTTATAATTTGAGTTCTTAAAGTGCTTTATGCTCATAAATCTAGGGAAAGAGAAAAACGAAAGGAAATTCTCTAATATTTCATCAAAATAGAGTATTATATGACAAGTGCTCATAAAAACTAGTTCTACTGTGTGATATCTTTTATTCCAAAAAGAATGCGACATAGAGAAACTTGGTTAAAAAAGATGATTTACTTTTTTATTTTTCTTTTTTACTATGCCACTTATTTAATTAGACTCATTTCTGAGATATTTAAAACACTGAAGTTTCTTCACATCTTTAAAAAGATCAGAAGCAGAAATATCGTCCTTCTTTTTGTTGTTGTTGTTTACAAACTTTTAGTATTTCTTTAACATTTAACTCACATCTCTTTCTCAGTATTCCCTAGTACAATCTGACTGAGTTCTAAGTGTGCTGCCCTACTGAACCTTTCTGTCTACACCTGTAATGTAGCACATAATTCATTGTGTTGACAATATCCCCACTTCTACATTGCAAGTTTCTCAAACACAGATAACAGAGATAAGATCAGACATTAGAATATGACTGAAAAATTGTACATATTGAAAGCTGGAGGGATGAATACAGAAAAATGAATAAATTAACACAATGTTCTGTTTGTAGACCCCAAATCAGTACAAAAATATTGGCTATATATCTGCACAAGCATCAGAGCATATATAGAGAAGAAAAAAAATATGGATATCTACCTCTCATTAATCAGGGCTTATTTAAACTAAAATGAGTTTTATAAAGTGTTAGTTGCATTTCCCAGTGTTCTATCATTTCTTCAGCGATGGACAATGCATAAAAGAAGAAAAATGTTTTAAAGAGTTAATGTTATATAATTTTGTGAATTTTATATTCTAACAGTGTCTCTAATTGTATTTCCAGGATTTGAAGGTATAATTTAGAATATATTGTAATAGGTAATTGGGATTTGGGTGAGAATTGACTCTATGGTGATGAATATTGTGTATTTTTTAGGGTTGTGGAATACAAAAGTATACACAGTTACCAAAACCATTGAAATATAATATTTAAGATCTGTGCATTTCATCTATGCAATTTATTTTTAACAAACACACAAAAAAATAACAAAGAACATATGTTAGAAATTTGCTATTTCTCTATTCAACAGAGTATATCAAATTCAGTGATGAAAGGACCCACAGATCTAACTTATGATGACAGGGGTGTTAGGTTCTTTAGCAGTCCCAATTCTCTTAATTTGTACAAAATTTTAAAAATTTTAGGCTTTATTTAGCATAATTTTATTTATTCTGTAACTGTTTTCATATATAAATTTCTAATTATGTCTCTAATGATGGAAATGCATTTCGTATTAAACTGAATTAAAAAAATAACACAACTGTATGTTTTGTGCATTAAAATGCACACACCTTAGGTGTGATATATTAGAAGAACATTTAATTAGAATCTTGATGTATATGATTTCAATACTTTAGAAGATGGGATTGGTATAATAACAAAGGATAAATTAATTTTTAAATGTTTTCATTTTAAACTCATATTTAAAACCACTAGAAAAAACTCCTCCATGAAAGATAAAATATGGCAACATGGGATTAAATTAGAATATGAGATAAGGTGCAAATGTTCAGTTTTGTTAAATTTTTGCATTAGGTGTTAAAACAATACCAGTAAAAATTCTTAAATAATAAACATTGTAGATCAATTGTTTCCCAAAAGAGAGTGTTGAAAGACAGGAATAAATTTCCTCTGAAAATAAAATGCTACACATTTTCTCCGAAAAATAAATCAACATATTAAACTTTAATGTCATTTCTGTAATTTCACATATCATTTTGATATGTGGAAAAATTCCAATCTAGGAAATAATATCATAATGAAAATCAAGGCAAGCAGACTTGCTGAGCCTAAGAATTATAGTTCTTGAGAATTCAAATAAACAAAACTATTATAGAATATATTTTATGTAATAAATTGAAATGAAGTAAAATTTTGCTATTTTGGTCATATTTGTGAAAAGATCAACTGAAATTAGTGGGTGATTTAAGTCATAAAGTACATGACATTTTCATAATCTAAAAACTGTAATTTTAAAATATATCTTTTTGATCAACAAATAGTTAATTACTTAACCTCACAGAGAGCCTTAAAAAGTAGATGTTTTAAATCTATGCAAAGACCATTTTATTGGTTAATTGGGGAGGAACAATGAAAGAAATTAGTGAGATATATATTTGTAATTTTAATTTTTTTACTTCCTTTTATGTTTAGGTAAATTATTTTTTATCTCAGAGACTGTAATTTAGATTACATAAAATGAAAACTGCAATATTTATTCATGTGACTGAACAAAATATCAAATGAGAAATATATAGGTTTAGGCAAGTGCCTAGCTAATAAGGATAGATTAATAAATGCTATCTTCCTTTGCTCTTGCTATTTTTTTGGAAAATGTATAATAATCTGAAAATATTTATCTCACAAATCTGGAATATTATGAATATGCCTAAAACAATTTTATTTAATATTGTATTTATAGCTTTAAAATATGTTGTAGATAATACATGTCATAAGGCATGGAAAAAGCCAGTCAAGCTAAGAGACATTTATGTAACATTTGGTTATTTGAATTCTATTCCTTCATTATATATTCATGAGTTAGTTCTTTCATCAGGAAATAGGATGATTAAAAAGCCATAAAATAAAGTCATGACATTTAATATCAATATTTATATTTAAACACTGACATGGTAAAGAGAAAATAGTTAATCCATGGACAAAAATACCAAAATATCTATCTAATATTATATATTACCAAGTGATCTCGGGATACCTCAGTATTATAATTTTCAGGACCTCTGGTAGTTTATTTCGTACATTTTCTTATGGTTCCTTGAGATTCACTTATGATTAATAGTTACAGTGAACTAACATCTTACTTTTGATAGTAATAGTTACAGTAAACTAACTAATCTTATTGCATTTCCCACAGACTCACTTATAGAGAACTAGTTTGATAGGGTGAATTTATATAAAATGTGCATTTGCTTTAGCTGATTAAATAGTTGAATAGAGATTATATCCTTTCATATAACTTCTATTTTCATTTGGAACTGATATTTTGTGAATTAGCCAAGGAATATAATTTAGGTAGAAGAGAAAATATTCATTAAACAAATGTTCATATGTAAAAATGACTTTATATTTCCAGTGATACTTCTTCTGTCCAAATAACCACTCTCTACTAACCTCTTTCTCCTTCCAAGATATCTTAAAGAAGGACATTTTGAGATACACAGTGTATTCTAAATAAATTCATCATCTCCAATCCTCTAAAATTTAATTTTAAGTTTACTTTGAAAATTATAGAGATTTTCTTATTCAATTTGTCATGTTCTTTTAACATTTTGAAACATGCAGATTGTGATAGGTGTCTTAAAATGAGTTGGTGTTTGACTAATATCAAAAAGTTCTAATTATATTCTTTGAGAATATCAATACATATTATGTTTGTTAAAATGTATTCTTTAAAATTGCTTTCTGCAGGAAGATTACCAGAAATATTAAACAAAATTTCTGACTTTCTTTTCAATACATACATGTTGATAACATTAAGTGGCATCATATATTTACGGTTTTTAAAAATATTTTCAAACATGAAAGAATTTGACCCATCACAAATAGAATTAATGTGCCAAACTATGTGATACACTTAGCCTTCTCAATTCCAAGTTACATTAACAGAATGAAATATTCTGCTGGAGTAGTATATGTAAAGAAAAAAGAAGCCGGAATTGGATGTGCAGATTTAGATTTGACTTCTCATGTAGTGTGAGTGCATGATGCACATCAAATTTACTACCTCAGAGGACAAGTCTTCTGGTCCATAAAGTGTACATTATGTTATCTGTCTCTACTGCTTTGCAGAGATACCAAAAAAGATAATATACTTAACACATCCCAAAGTGCTGTGCATTTGAGAATTAATGTAAATAAAAAGTCGTGTTGTTTTAATGTACTGTTCAAACACACACACACACACACACACACACACACACACACACAGATATTACACAAGTGGATTCCAGTTTGAGCCTAAATTTACAACTGATTTCTTATGCTTTCACATGCAGTTTTCTGAATATATTCCCTATTCATGCTGGAGTATCTTAGCACCAGGAAGCCACTTACCAAGAATGGAAAGGAACAGTAATCCAAACACATTGATCATTCTTAGTTTGTTATGATCTATGAATAAAGAGAATTTTATCTTGCCTTTGGGCTTAATGTTATTATCAGCCTCTCCTGTTTTAACAAACCAGCTAGCAGCAATAATTACAATGATTCTGAAACCAACTATCACTCTAGGGAAGTTTCCCAAAAAATTCTGCCATTGAAGAACACACTACTTGGTACCAAGCAGGACAAAAACTATTTCCATGGTAAAGCATTATAAAATATTCCGAAAAACCATAGAAAACTTGCAATTTCATAATGCAAGCAGGGAAAATTAAGCCTTTTGAATAGCATAATAAATAGACTACCTAATAAGTTGTTTTTAGAACTAAAATAAGTGTTAAGATATATTTATTTTATTACTTGCATTCAGTCAATCAAACAAATTTATTGATCACCTACATCAGCTTTAGGGACTACTAAGTCAAGTATCAGATAGACTTTTTCCTCTATTTCAGTGATTTTCAAACTTTTTCTTCGCAAGGCACACATAAACTAATTACTAATATTCTTCATCACACCAAAAAATATATTTTTTGCTGATCTGAAAAAAATAGGTGTAATTTTGATTCTTTCACAGGGGATGGCTGTTGTTGTATTGGTTGTTGTCATTTTTTTGATTTGATAATCTAAGGGAAAAGAGGTCTGTGTCCTTGACCAAATAGGTATTGTATGTTTTAAAAATTCTTGTGGCATGCCAATGTGTAACAGCACACAAGTTAAAAATTGCTTCTCTAGTTCAATGGAGAAGACAACTAAAAATCATACTAACAATGAGAAAAGGGATTTGATGAAAATATATTCACTATTATTGGAGCAATGAGGAAAAACTTCCTTATAAAAAGATAAAGATCCAAAATATCTGCTCAAAAAGCAAAGAAAGACAAAACAACATGCTTCTTTATTTGAGTTTTAAATATGGAGGGCACTGTGTTAGGTGAAGAGGAGAAATCAAAGGTTTGACACAGATTGATAAGTTAAACAAATGTTCTTTTATTTTTTAAATATTCATATTTATTTCATTCTGTTCTGTTAAATTTAAGAAAATTATATTTAATACTTCTAGATATATTGTACATGAAATGGTTATCATTCAGATATGTATAACAGAGATATGACATTTTAAATTTTGTAATAATTTATCTGAGCTCCCAGAAAACATATTACAATATTCTACATTGTAAAAACACAACAAAACAAAAAAATCAAACATTACATTATTTTTTAAAAATACACAGGTTCACTCATACTGTGACTGAAGAAAAACAACAGAAGTTCAGCTGTTTGTTGCCACAAAAGCCAAATGGGTGAAGCAGATGCTGATGTAAAAGGAAAGAGGTTTTACTCAGGTGCTATACAATCTGAGAGAATGGTGGAATTCCGTTTCAAAGTTCACCTCTTCCATAAGACCAAGACAAAAACCAGTATCGAAAGTTCCTGCCACAATTTAAAGTGTAGTCCTTCAGAGCTCTCAGGTAGCATAGTCCATATCCAGGTAGTATAGCTTATTCGGTGGCTGTTCATTTCAGGCTCCCTCCTGTAGCCTGCATGTTGGTCCCACATGACCATGAGCCATGCAGCTGCCAGGGCTGCAAAGCTGCATACTCTTGGAAGAGAGGCTGAAAACACACCAGGATATGCATCACCAGGTTGATGGGAAAGAAGGAGAGACAGTGAGAAAGAGAGAGACAGACAGACAGAGAGAGAGAGAGAGAGAGACTCCTTCCTGGAGGCCATGGGCCATTGGTTGCTAAGGTCAGGTAGGCCCATGGAGGCAACAGCCTGCACTGAGCAAAAGTAGGTCGTGAGCAAGCCATCCACGAGCCAGAAATCAAGAGAGTGTTTCTTTGTTCTCCTAGAATTATATTTCCTTGGGTGTAGCTTGGATTAGGTACTTTCCCAAAATGATAAATTAACTTCCCAAATTTATACATGCTATCAGTGGGTCCACCTCCAAACAATCCCTTCTTTCTGAAGCCTAGACAGACAGGTCTCTTTGGTCTAATTCTTCCTCCATGTGCCATTTTGAGATCTGTGGGGTCAGGGCTTCCTCTGACCCCATCCCCAATTTGGTAATGTGGGAAAGGTTTTTTTTTCCTTCCCAGTTATCTTGCTAACTTTTTATGTGATCAATCCAAAAATCTCCCCTTGCTGCCATCTTGGATATTGTGGGAGTCTCCCTGGCACCCTGGACAGACTGTCTACTGGTAACAATATCACAGAAATGGTGGAAAAGTGAGCTCCAAGATTTCTTCCTTCACTGAAACAAATTTTAGGTTCACAAAAATTAATAAAAGACAATTTTTGGTATGCCAGAATCTAATAAAAATATATAGCCACTAAGGGAGTGCTTACTAAACAATGAAGTTAAGTTTTAGTAAACAAGCATTGTGAAGTATACAAGGTCTATTCAGAGGGTATACAGCCATGTAATACAAAAAAGAGACATTTATTGAAGCAGGACAAGATACAAGAAACACTGTACATAGGACAATGACATCTCAGTCCCCTTTGAAGTAGGCACCTTCAAAATATAGTTTTTCCAGTCTCCATCAATTGCCCTGTTGTATTTTCCTGGATCTTATCAACAATCTGAAATCTCTTCCCTCTCAAATATAATTTTAGTTTCGGGAGAAGCCAGAAGATGCAGGGTGCCAAATCTGAGCAGTAGTGGGGTTGAGTCACCTGGGTTATATGTTTTGCCAAAAAACACTGCATGAAACATGATGCATGAGAGGGCACATTGCTGTGATGAAGCTGCCAATCACCAGTTACCAAGAGATAGCTGCTGCCTTGTAAATCAGCTGAGTAGTTTTTGCAGAGGAATGTTCAAGCGTAATGCAAAATTTGATGCAGATTTGTCCCTCTACTCACTCAGTTATTTTGAAAGTGATGGCCATACAGGTCACATGATCACTCAGTGGTGTCTACCATCCCCCACACCCATAAAATACAGTGAAGTCATCACTGTTCATGCATGCACATTCCAGCCCACCCTCCTTGGCTGCCAGGTTCCATCAATGTTGAGCAAACTGTTCTCATATTAACAATTGGATTTTTCATAACAGATCTCATATGCACAAAACAACACAGCCCCATTTATGAAGCACACATTGTCAGAATTGAAGTGAGAAATAGATAGCTTACAAAAACAGTTAGAACTCTAATACATCACTTTTAGTAATGAAAAGAAGATGTAGACAGAAAATCAATAAGGGAATTAAGGGTTTGAACACTATTATTAATGAACTAGATCTAAGAAAACATATATAAAACCTTCTAGCCCAAAACAGTAGAATATACATTTTTTTAAAGGTACATGGAGTGTTCTCCAGCATAGACCATATATTAAACCACAAGGGAAGTCTTCATAAATTTAAAAAGATTTAAATCATATAAAGTGTTTTCTAAGACCATAGTGGCAGGAATCTAGAAATCAATTATAGGAGGAAAACTAGAAAATAAACAAATATGTAAAATTTAACTAAAATTATTAAAGAATGGATGGGCCAAAGAAGAAATGACAAGGGAAATTAGGAAATGCATAGAGACAAATGAAAAATAAAAGCACACCATACCAAAACTTAAAGGATGCACTGAAAGCAATATTCCATGGGAATTTAGAACTGTCAATGCCTACATTAAAAATAATAATAAACAGCCCAGTTTTACACCTTGAGAAACCAGGAAAAGAAGAGCTACCTAAATCCAAAGCTAGGAGATGGAAAAACAATAATAAAAATTATAGAGATATTAAACAGAAAACAGTAAAAAAAATACTGAATAAATAAAGCCAAAAGTTGTTTTTATTAAGTCAAGAAAATTAATAAAACTATAGCTAATATGACAAAGAACATATAAAGAAGATGGAAATAACTAAAATCAGAAATGAAAGTGGGGATACTACTACCAAATTATAGAAATAAGAAGAATTATAAAAATTCTATAATAGTAGTATATTGATGAATTAAATTCCTAGATGAATTGGATAAATATCTAGAAACACAGACTCAAGAACAATAGAAAATTTCTGCATTCTATAACAAGTAAACAAGTTTAATGGGTAATGAAATATATCAAAACAACGAAATGCCCAGGAACAATGAAATGTTACTTCACTGTTAGTACTATAACAATTTTTTAAACAAATTAACAATCCTTAAACTCTTCAAAAAGTTGAAAAGGAGGGAACCCTTGCTAACACTTTGAGGATGGCATTTCCCTGCTATCAAGGCAGATAAAAAATCAGAGGAATATACAATTTCAGAATAATATCCTTTATTACTATAGATTAAAAAATCACCAATAAGACATGGCAAAATAAATTCAACAGATTATTAAAAAGACTATACATCATAACCAGGAACTATTTATTCCAGGAATGCAAGGATAGTTCAACATAAGAATATAATCCATGTAATATACCACATAGGTAGACTCAAGGGAAAATACACTATCATCTAAATTGAGTCACAAAAGGCATTTGATAAAATTCAACACCATTCACAGTGAAAGCTCAGAAAACTAAAGGACTTACTCAACATGATAAAGGACACTTATGAAAAATACATAACCAACATCATGATCTATAATAAAAGAATAAAATCTCTTTCTCAAAACCAAGAACAAGAATAAAATACCAACTTCTAACTCTGCTATTCATCCTTTCACTGAAAGCTCTAACTAGAATATTTTCAGCAAGAAAATGAAATAAAAGCATTCGAACAAGAAGACATAAGTAAAATTATCTCTATTCACAAATGACATGGTTCTATGTATAGATATTTTAAAGAATCAACAAAAAGATACTAAGGATAATAAAACAGATTAATCAAAGTTGCAAAGTACAAGATCAACATGAAAATATAATGTGTTTGAATGCACTCACAATAAACAAAATTGAAAGGATGTTGATTAAATGATTCTATTTAAAATAACATTTAAAGAGAAAAAATAGCTACAATTACATTTTTAAAAGATGGTTAACACTTGTATAAAGAAAACTAAAAAAACACTGCTGAAAACAATTTAAGATGAGGGACTGGCATAAGCAAGATGGAGGAATAGTAGGTTGTAATTCTCCAACCCTGAATGAAAATCAATTTTAAAAATACCCATGGGTAAGAATGTCTTTAGGGAAGAATGGGCATCCATCTGAAAGTTTCCAATACCCCATGGAACAAAAAAAAATTATAACACACACACACATACACACATATACACATGTATGTTATATACACATAACCATATATACATATGGTATCCAAGAGGATAAAAAGAATAATTTTCCTTTACATGGATCACCCTTCTCCTAAGGCAGCACAGCTCATTGGCAAGAGAGACCTCACGATTTGTGATTTTTCCCACAGGATAAAATATAAGCAAAGTGAATTCCCAGCTCCCCCAGCCTTGTGGAACACAATCCTAGAGGCCAGTTCTGTCTCACCCCATAGAAAACACTGAGTTGATTCACACAGCTGAATAGTCTGAGACCAGATAAGATCAGGAAAAAGTCCTGGGGGGCTCACAACACCTGGTGCATAGAGCTCAATAACTGGCTACAAATTCTACTAACTGGCTCATGGACTCTGCCAAGAGCTCTGCCCCAAACCCAACGGATGTCTAAACAGCGGAACTACCAAACCAGCTGATGAGCTCCCTCAATATTCAGCAATAAGGAAATTTAGCTTGTAACCATCCTATTATTATGGGTAAAATTGTGTCTCCTCCAAAATTCATATGTGGAAGTCCAAAATTCCAGAACCTCAGGAAGTGACCTTACTTAGCAATAGAGTTGTTGATGTAAACTAGTTAAGCTAAAATGAGATTATATCAATGTAGGGTGAGCCACTGTTGCAATATTACTGGTGACTTAAGGAAAAGGAATATGGATACATACACATATATAGGGAAAACACCATGTCAACATTAAGACAGAGATTGAAGTGAAGCTTCTCCAATTCAAGAAACACCAAGAAACCAGCAAAAATCACCAGAAGCTATGGAAAAGGCACTGAACGGATTTTTTCCTCCTAGCCCTTGGAAGAAATAATCCTGCTGACAACTTGATCTTGGAATTATAGACTCCAAAAATAAGACAATAAATATGAGTTGGTTAAGCCACACAGTTTGTGGTATCTTGTTGCTAAAGCCCTAGCAAACTCTTACAACTGTAAACCACCTAAGTGTTATACACATATATTACACATTCCACCCCATTATAACAGAAAACACATTTTTCTAAATATCCAAGACATATTCTCCAGGATAGACCACACTTTAGGCCCAAAGTAATTCTTAATGTATTTTAAAAGCTAGAAGCTATAAGTCAATAACAAAAGAAAAAATTTAAAAATCATAAATAAGTGATAATTAAGAAATTAAACAACAGAGTACAACAGTAAAAAATGATTAGAATCATCTCAGTTAATAGAGAGAAACATTTGAAATAATCTAACATGCTTCTATTATAAAAAACATTCAGAAAACTAGAAAGTAAATGCTTTCACATGATTAAATACACTTATGAAAAATTTACAACAATGTGAATTTTAAATTGTACAACATTGTGAAAATATAAAAATATACTGAATGTTCTCTTAGAAATGAGACCTTTGCTATATGAATTTCACCTCAATTTTAAAAACTGTGAGGTAAAACTTACATTTTCCTTTTATCTATATTGTCAGATTTATGAGGTTTATAAGTGTTGCAGAAGTACAATGTTAGTCAAAACATTCAAATATAGTATGGATGACTTGTGATGAAATGTAGGAAACCGTCCTGTCTGGTGCGGCTCAGTGGATTGAGCTCCAACCTTTGAACCAAAGGGCTGCTGGTTTGATTCCCAGTCAGGGCACCTGCCTGGGTTTCCGGCCAGATCTCCAGTAGAGGGTGCACGAAAGGTAACCACACACTGATGTTTCTCTCTCCCTCTTTCTCCCTCTCTTGTTCTCTCTCTAAAAATAAATAAATAAAGACTTTTTTTTTTTTTAAAGGAAAGGAACAGGAAAATTCTAACAGGGCACCTCTTCATTCATTTGATAATGTACATATTGCCTGACAACCTTTATTTGATCTCTTCATTTTCACAAATATACTTTCTGAGTAAAAGTTTTTTAGAACAATCATTCTCTTATATTTCTCTGCTTCATATCTCATCTATCAATCACTTCCCTTAATATATAAGAGGAAGATGAATGTTCTCTGATATATATATATGAATTACACAATTTTATGTTCTTAATAATCAGGTGCTAAATTTATTGGGCAGAATATTTTTGGTTTAATATCTATTAAATGCACAGATTTAAGAGTTTACTAAAGAAAACAATGTTTATGTCCAAATTAGTAATGAATGATGAGGTGCAATGAGTTTCTGGGAAAAAAAATCTATTCAAATGGTTATTCTACAAAGATAGGGTAAAATTAAAGGAAATTTCACTTAAAGTGGCATTGGGAACCCCTCAAGAGGAGGCTCACATGCACATACCACATATTGCAACCAACACAAACAACAGGAAGAAGAAAAAGAATGATTATGTTGAGAAGACAGAACATTTTTCAAATAGGAGTTTCATCTCCTGCTTAAAAAAAAGGGGGGGGGCACCCTCCCTGCCCAAGTAGCAACACACTAACCACTGCATGCAGCCAATGTGAAATCACTACAACCTCCTATTCTTGTCTCCTCCAATGAACTTTTTGTTCATAACAACCCTCCCCACTCTCCTCCTAAAACCTAATAAAAGTTAGCCTTCCTTTTGTGCCTTTGGACTTTGCCTGCAGCTTGATGCAGTTTGCTGATCCTGAATTGTAATTTTTTGCTATTCATGAATAAATTCCATTTGCTGGTAAAATAACTGGCTATTTTCTTTGTGAGGTTGGCGAATCACCTACCTATGAGCAACCTCTTATTTTACTTGTTTTTTATATTTTTAAAATTTGTCTTTCTGTTTTTCCTAATGAGTGTTCCTGTGTTATCAGATATGTTGTTATCTAGATGGATGGTAGCAAATTGGAAAAAATCGGAAGACAGTTGAATGATATAGTCTAAATGATATGAAGACTGTTAAAGTGTCCTTTCCTAACTCAGATTATATAGAAGATATAAATTGCTTCCTTGAATGTGGTAACAACTTATCAGTAAAAACATTACAATACTCTGTGATTCAAATTGCCCATTGCCTATTCTATGTCATCTTGGATGCCACATTTGAGATCAGCAGCTTAATCAATTACCATAGAAACTTACTCTTCATGTTTTATTCTATTACAGAATGTGTATGGTAATAAATAATGATAATGTAGACTCACCATATGAAATAATTCAGGGAAATTATTTTATTTTATATAAATCTATACATAGAGTACATTTTGGAAAAATGTAAGAACATATGTTTTTGCTTATGGGAGAACTTGGTAATTTATACACAATGTGCTGATAAAATATTTTTAAATTACTTTAAAATTTATTAAAAATTACTTAAGGAATGATAATAAACATTGAAATGCAGATTATAACTTGCCCCAAAACAGAGAAAATATAAAAATATAAAGCATAGGTACACTTCATACATTTAAGCAGAAATGGGAAACTAACTTGCACTTTTCTCTTTATATGTCAGTGTTAACATTTCAGATGATGCCATAGGAAAAATGTCATAAAGCATTAAATAATTATTAAATTAAAATGTTAATTCCTGCTCACTTAACAAATTATGTCAGTAAACGAAAGAAGCATTTTGCTAATGACAACTTATATAAAGTACAAATGTCCTGAAGTAATTGGTTTCATGTGAGTGAACATTTTACCATCTAGTGAATAGGTCTTTTTAAAATTTTGTTTGTTTGTTTGTTTTTGTATTTTTTTTTCACTTAAGACAGGGAATACTTTATTCAAACCCGTCAGAGAAATGGACTGGTGTGTCTGTAACAAAACATTGTGTTTTAAAGTACAGGTCAGTAATTGTATGAGTATATACTGTTACATACAAATTAACTGATCAGAATACAAATTTCAATGTTTAAAACAGAATGAACTTCCGTGTAAAAGCAGCACTGTTGTGACATTTTAATTTAGGTATTCCTCTTCTTCTTCCTCACCCTCTCCAACAGAATCCTCACCAACCTCCTCATAATCTCTCTAGAGCAGCCATGTCTTCACAGGCCTCAGAAAACTCCCCTTCTTCCATGTCCTCACTCACATACCAGTGGACAAAGACACACATGGCATACATCAGATCAAACCTGTGGTCCAGGCGAGCAATATCTGTGGTATTTCTCAGCATGCACAGAGCTTGCTGTACTCTGGCCAGGTCTTCACCAAGCATCACCATGAGGGGCTGGTAATTAATGCCAACTTTGAAGCTAGTGGGCCACCAGTCCACAAACTGGATGTTTGGTCTTGATGGTGGCAGTGGCAGCATTGACATCTTTGGGGACCACATCACCACAGTACAACAGGCAACAAGTCATATATTTACCATGGTGAGGGTTATATTTCACCATCTGGTTTGCTGGCTCAAAGCATACATTGGTGATCTCTGCTATAGAAAGCTGTTCATGGTAGGCTTTGTCCACAGAGATGACAGGGGCACATGTAGCCAGAGGGAAGTAGATGCAGGCACAGAGGACCATGTTTGTCTGGAATTTGGTCAGATTGACATTCCGGGCTCCATCAAACCTGAGGGAAGCAATGATGGAGGACACAATTTGACCTATCAGCCTATTCAGGTTAGTGCAGATTAGGTGCTCATTATTGAGGTTTCTACAATGGATATTGTAGACAACCTCACTGTCAACCATGAAGACACAATCAGAGTGCTCCAGGGTGGTGTGGGTTGTGAGGATGAAGGTTTAGGGCTCAACTACAACTATGGAAAACTGGGGGGTTTGGTAAATGGAGAACTCCAACTTGAAATTCTTACCATTATTGACAGAGAGATGCTCCATCAGCAGGGAGGTGAATCCAAAACCAGTTCCTCCACCAAAGCTGAGGAAAACCAAGAAGCCCTGAGACCTGTGCACTGGTCAGCCAGTTTCTGAATTCAGTCCAGGATGAGGTCAATGATCTCTTTGTAAATGGTGTAGTGTCCATGGGCATAGTTATCGGCAGCATCTTCCTTGTCTGTGATCAGCCGTTCAAGGTGGAAGAGCTGGAGGCATGTACCAGTAAACAGTTTTTTATGTTATCCAAATTTTGAGTAGGAGTTTTCAAAGGTAACACCATTAAACAAACTCTAATATCAGCATTATTTGAGTAATATATTCAAGAATAACCCTCATATGGTATATGAACAAACAATATGAGGAAGCATACATAAGTACACATATGAAAACATATTCTCATGTCTATGTCTAGTACAGTCATGATGGTCACAGTGGATGTGCTTCCTTCCTGCTGCTCAAGATTGTTTACTGCACTTGTAACTTCCACTATGTCCCAGTTCTGCTGGTTGTTTTCTGCTTTCAATATTTATTTGCTTCATCTCCATGAACTGTTTTCCTAAGGATGATAACATGAACAAAAACTTTATAAAAACTAAGGACCTAATAAAATCAATTCAAACACAAAACAGTATTTGACACTTTATCTCCCTCTATGGTCCATAAACATTTTCTCTATTTCCTCCCCTCCCATCCAGTTTTTGACCCATCAGAATTTAGAAATCAATTTTATTTAATGTGATCATTGTAATTTCTTCTCTAAGTGAGAACTGGTATGTAGAATAGGATAAGCACACCAAATCTAACATTTTCTTAGAAATATCTGTCCTCCCTATGATCTATTTCTTTACCTACCCAAATACTTTCAGTATGAGATCTTAGCTTTTTCCTAGGATTTCAGGGGTGGTAGACACATAAAGGTGTATTTTTGAAAAATAATTGCATAATGAAAATTCTTGTGTTCTCTTGGACTTCGTATAAATCTTTAATAGATTTTAGAATTCAAAACAATCTTTCTAGGAAGTTCTTTAAAACTCTTTAATTTATCAAAATCCCCACATACAATATCAGCTTTAACATAAAGCATTTTAAGATTTAAAAGAACCCTCAAATTTCTCCAATATATGGGATAATTTAGGTAGGATGATCTGTTAACTTTTTTTAGAGGAAGAAAATTTTGCAAAATAGGGTAGTAAATCTCATACTATAAAATTGAAATTTAAATAATATGATTGTATCTGAAAAATAATGGCAGGGTTGGTATTTGGGGGTGATAGTTTAGCATGTTTTCTAGTATAGTTATAACTTTTAAAATGAAGCAATGTGTACCTTTAATCATATCTGAGGAAGCTGTATATAAGTAGACTTAATGTCAACGTAGTTTATTTAAAAGATGAAAATGCATGTTGAGAGGGATAATTTCTACATAATAATCTGAAGACATTTTTCATAAAACAAAGTTCCCACATTTTGGTTGAACATCTAGCCAGTAGTTTTTGAGGTACATAACTTTTAAAATATTAACTGCTTTGTATGATTAATATATGTGAATGAATAATTTATTTTGCATCAGGGATATTTTAGTCCTGTGTTTTCACTCAAACCACTGATATATCTACAGATACTAGTGGGTCTAACATGCTGAAGACTATAGTTATTGAGCATAAGAGGTTGTGTCTCTTAAATTTGTGTGTATAGAGGTCATTCTTATAAATACAACTTTTCAGTTGTTTATTAAAAAATATTAAAGGCCTGAAGAGATATTACTATTGGTGAGAATGGCAATGTTCAAGCTTTTCATTATATCTACATAGAAATAAAACATTTACTCAACCTATCACAAGCCATTACTTTTGAAAATACAAGAAAAGGTAATAATAGAAAAATAACAAAATGAAAACCATGTAGAATAAAATATTTTGTTCCATTATTGTCAACAGATATAAAATTACTCTGTTAAATTGTTATCAAAGCATATAAATTTGTATTCTCAATTTTAGTACCGGTGTCTTAAAATTAGACAAACAGTTCTCACAACAACATGGATCCAAGAACCACTGCTTTATAATAGCACAGTCCAGACATGTTTTTCTAATCTCCAGGAGATATACCATATATGAGACCATAAAATAAACCTCTATAAAATTAAAATAATTGAAAACTTACAAAGTATGTGTTCTGACTAAAACTGAATAAAATGTAAAACAATTATTTTTTAAAAATTTGTAAAATTCACAAATATGTAAAAAGTAAACATATTTATAGATTATTTTGAGTTAAAGAAGACATCTAAAATAAAATTAGATAATAATTTGAGATGAATAAAAATGAAATGGCAACATACCATAATTTATGGGATTCACCTAAACCAGTGTTTAAATGAAAAAGCTACAGAGCCTTAAAATAGAACACAGCTAGGAAACCTGTGATCTCACTTTCCTATCACTTTATCCTGTGGTGTAAAACCTAGATGACACATGTATAATGGTCGATTTTACTATTTTCTTTACTTCCCCACTTGAAGTTCATGATAAAATATTTTTTTCAATTGGCAAACCATATCACATTTTACAATGTAAAAAGAGGTTAGAATCTTGAATTCTATTTTTTAATAATTGACAACATATTTGCTTTTATAAGGCTTAATGTGTACATTCCTATGAAATATAAAAAAAAATATTATTACAACAACAACAAAAAGAATGCCAGTAAGATCAAAGTGCATGTTCATGGGTTGTACATATAAGTTCTTTGGTTTCTCCCTTTCCTATACTATTCTTAACTTCCCATCTATTTTGTACCTACCATTTATGCTTCTTATTCTCTGTACCTTTTCCCCCATTCCCCCCTCCCCTCTCCGCTACTAGCTCTCCATGTGATCTCCATTTCTGTGACTCAGTTCCCTTTCTAGAGGTTTGCTTAGTTTTTTTTGTTTTTGTTTTTTTAGGTTCTGTTGTTGATAGTTGTGAGTTTGTTGTCATTTTACAGTTCATAGTTTTGATCAACTTTTTTTTCTTATATTAGTCCCTTTAATATTTCATGTAATAAGGGCTTGGTGATGATGAACTCTTTTAATTTTACGTTATCTGGGAAGCACTTTATCTGCCCTTCCATTCTAAATGATAGCTTTGCCAGATAGAGTATTCTTGGAGGTAGGTCCTTGTCTTTCATGACTTTGAATATATCTTTCCAGTTCTTTCTTGCCTGTAAGGTTTCTATTGAGAAATCAGCTGATACTCCTATGGAAACTCCCTTCTAGGTAACTGTCTCCTTTTCTCTTGCTGCTTTGAAGATTCTCTCTTTACCTTTCATCTTGGGTAACATAATTATGATGTGCTTTGGTGTGTGCTTCCTTGGGTCCAACTGTTTTGGGACTCCTTGAGCTTCCTGGACTTTCTGGAAGTGCACTTTGTTTTCCAAATTTGGGAAGTTCTCCAGCATTCTATCAAATAAGTTTTCAATGTCTTGCTCTTCCTTTTCTCCCTCTGGCACCCCTATGATTCAGACACTGGAACATTCAAAGTTATCCCAGAGGTTCCTCATCATCTCCTAATTTTTTTGAATTCTTGTTTCTTTATTTTGTTCTGGTGGAATGTTTATTTCTTCTTTCTGCTCCAAATCATTGATTTGAGTCCTGGCTTCCCTCTCCTCACTGTAGGTTCCCTGTATACTTTTCTTTATTTCACTTTTCATAGCCCTCGCTTTTTCCTCCATTTTGCGACCATACTCCACCAATTCTGTGAGCATCCAGGTTACCAGTGTTTTGAACTCTGCATCTGTTAGGTTGGCTATTTCTTTATTGCCCAGTTCTGTTTTTGGAGCTTTGATCTGTTCTTTCATTTCGGTCATATATAGATATATATTTTTTGTCTCTATGTCCCTATTATGTTGTGAGGGGCAGAGATTTAGTTATTCTCCAGGGCAGGGAAACCAGTCACTGCCTTGGGGCACTGTATGTGGAGGAGGGGTCTGAGAGGGAACAATGCTTCTTGCTTGGCTCTTGACCAGCTTTCAGTCACTTCCTTTGCTACCCATAAACAAACTGGGACCTTCTGGTACTGATTCTCAGGTGGGTGGGTCCATGTATATTCTAGGACCCTGTGAATCCCTCAAAGGAACTCTCCAGAGAGACTGGCAGTTTCTCCCACTGCCGTAACCATCATGGATTTCTACCAGTAGACATTTTGAGGTTTTCCTTTCCCACACCAAAACCCTGGGCTGTACAGTCTCTCTTACTCCTTAGTTGCTCCTCCTGGTCTATCCACATGCAAATGTGGGATCACCTGGTCTGCCAGTCACTGCCTTACCATGAGCACCCTCTGTCCAACTGCCTGTCTCTGCCCCTCCTACCAGTCTGGATGGATGTTTCTTTTTTACCTCCTTGGCTGTTGGACTTCCATACAGTTCAATTTTCTGGGAGTTCTGGATATTTTTTGTTTTGAAATCTGTTGTTGTCCTTCTTTTGGTTGTGTGAGGAGACAAAGTGTATCTACCTACTACCTACTTAGCGGAGGAATGCTGGTGGGACAGGGGGCGCAGGGTGGAGGGGAATAAAGGGGAGAAAAAAATGGGAAACTATAATAACCTAATCAATAAAATATATTTTAAAAAAGAAGCATAAATTGTAGGAACGAAATAGACAGCGAGGTTACGAACAGTACAGGAAATGGAGAAACCAAATAACTTTTATATGTATGAGCACATAGACATGAACTAAGGGTTGCGGGGGAATGCTGGTGGGAAGGGAGATGTAGGACAGAGGGGAATAAAGGGGAGAAAAAAATGGGACAACTGTAATAGCATAATCAATAAAATATACTTAAAAAAATCAAAGTGCAATAAATAACCTTAATCTTAACCTTGATTATTTGTAAAACATATATTAAAAGTGTACCTTGGAAATACCACTTTTAAAACAATGATCCAGTCTTAGGTCACTGACTTTAATAGCTTATTCTCCATACCCAGCAACATCATTCTTTGTTTCATAATAATTTATATATAAATACTGTTTGATAGAATTTGTATTTAAGTGCATGATTGTCTTAGACTTAACATTTCAATTTTTTTCTCAGTTTTCATATTTTTTCATGACAGAAATATTCTGAAAATATGAATACAACTTAAAGGCTAATGACATTTATTATTTTCTTTTCAATATTCTTTCTAGATATTTAGTTAGGTCTCAAAATATGCCTAAATTTCTGGGACAAGCTTTAAAACAAATATATAAAGAATAAGTTAAACTTTTCTTTCATTTTGGAAAGTGGCTTTTGATAAAATATACTAGAGTTTTTTGTTTTTTTTTTAAGTATTGAAGTTCTGTTTTCTAGAAAAATTACTTTGTCATTAAAATAGTTGTTTGGGTACTAGAATAAAATTGTATGCATGATATTCTCTTCAGGAGTGTCAAACAATCAAAATAAATGACTACTTCTCTCAAGTGATGCAGAAGACCTGTAACCACCTTCTTTCTTTGCCTTTCTCTTGAACTACCACTTATTCTTCTATCTGTTATTAGTTTCTCCTCAAACGACATCAAATAAACCTTTTCCACATCAATCAACCACAGCAAGCAAATGAGAAGAAGAAATAAAAAGCATCCATTGTAAAGAAAGAAGTAAAACAGACATTATATGTAGATAACATGATACTATAGAGAACCCCAAAGATTCCACTATTAGAACTGATATATGAATTCGGCAAAGTAACAGGATACAAAATTAATATCCAGGATCAGTTGCATTTTATATGCCAATAATGAATTAACAGAAAGGGAAATTAAGAAAACAATCCCATTCACAATTGCTACAAAAATAATAAAATGCCTGGAAATAAACAAAAAGAAGATGTAAAAAAACCCATACTCAGCAAATTATGACACTGAAGAAAGAAACTGAAGAAGATACAAATACACAGAAGCCATACTGTGTTCATGGATAGGAAGAATTAACCTCATTAAAGTGTCCATACTACTCAAAGTGAACTATAGATTCAACATAATTCCTATCAATATCCCAGTGATGGTTTTTCACCTAACTAGAATATTTCAAAAATTTGTATGGAACCACAAAATGCCCCACATAGCAACAGTGATCCTGAGAGAGAAGAACAAAGTTGGAGGAATCAAACTACCTAATATCAAACTATAAGATAAGGCCACAGTATTCAAAACAGCATGATACTAGAATAAAAACAGACACAAAGATCAATGGAACAGAATAGATAGCCCAGAAATAAACCCACAACTTTACAGTAAATTAATATTTGACAAAAGAGGCAAGATCATACATTAGTCTAAAATAGTTTATTCAATAAATATTGTTGGGAAAATTGGACAGATATATGCAGGAAAATGAAACTAGACCACTTTCTTATACCACACATAAAAATAAATTCAAAATGTATCAAAGACTTATATCTTAGTCCCCAAACCATTAAAATCATAGAACAAAATACAAGCAGCAAAATCTAGGACATTGCTTGTAGCAATATTTTATTGGATATAATTCCTCAGGCAAGGAAAACAAAAGAAAAAATAAATAAATGGAACTACATTAGACTAAAAAGTTTTTGCAAAGCAAATGAAATCATTAACAAATAAAAATACAACCCATAGAATGGAAGACACATCAACTAAAGGATTAATAACCAAAATTTAGAAAGAACTTACAAAACTCAACATAATAAATAAATAAATAAATAAATAAATAAATAAATAAATAAATGGCAAAGGACCTGAATAGACACTTCTCCAAGAGGACATACTGATGGACAATAGACATGAAAAGATATTCAACATCACTAATCATCAGAGAGATGACACAATGAGGTATCATCTCACAATTGTCAGAATGACTATCATCAATAATCAACAAACAACAAGTGCTCGTAAGGTTGTGGAGAAAAGGGAACTTTTTTATACTGTTGGTGGGAATGCAGATTGTTGTAACCACTGTGGAAAGTCATATGGAGATATCTAAAAAATTGAATATAGATCTGCCTTTTGACCCAGCAACCCCACCCAAATCACTAATTTAAAAGAACATAATCACCCTTATGTTCATTGCAGTGTTATTTACAATTACCAAGATATGGAAGCATTTCAAGTGCCCACCAGTAGATGAGTGGATAAAACAACGATGGGACACTTGCACAATGGAATACTACTTGATCATTAAAAAGAAGAAAATTTTATCTTTTGCCACAGTCTGAATGGAAGCCAGTCATACAAAGACAAATACCATGTGATTTCACTCATATGTGGAATCTAATGAAAAAAACTGAGCAAGGAAAATGGGGACAGACCTATAGATGGAGAGCAGGATGACAACTAGGGAGGAGGGGAAGTTAGGAGGTTGAGGGCTGGAGCAATGGAAAAGGACTCATGTACATTGATAACAGTGTGGTGATTGCTGGGAAAAGGGATGTATAACATGACTAAATGGTAATAAAAAATACAATAAAGAAAAAATAGAGAATAAGGAGACTTTAATGCAATGTTTATTCTTAGATTAGATTCTGGAAGATATAAAAAATGTAGTTTATAAGGGTAATAGAATTCTTAATTCTATTTCAACATGGACTGTATATTAGATGATGTTATATCAATAATAAGATTGCTCTTAGTAAAGTCGCAGGGGAATATTTAAAGATAAATGGGTAAAATTTCTGTAAAGTACTCTCAAATAGTTTAGAAAATATAGAAAATAATGAGGTCTGTCTGGAAAAAGTCCTAGCATTGTTAATATCAAGAGAACAGTTTGCATGACATTGATGTAACCTGGTAGCCAAAGAGAGTGGACTAGAATGCGCATCCATGAACAATGACAACTTCACTGTTATTAGTCAGTGGAGGTGGTAGATGCTTTGGAGTGAACATGTATACTGTGTGGCCATTGCATTCACAGTAACTAAGCCAGTAGAGCAACAAATCTGCATCATATTTTGTGTTAAGTTTGAACATTCCTTCAAGACACTATTCAGATGATTTAGAAGGCTGGAGCTATGGGCAACTGGTAGTTGGCAACTTCATTATAACAACATGCCTGCTCATGCATCATGTCTCATGCAGAGTGTTTCGATGAAACATCAAATCATGCAGGTGACTTAGACCCTTTATAGCCCAAATTTGTTGACTTGATTTTTGACTTTTCCCAATACTAAAATCACTTTTGAAAGGGAAGAGGTTTGGGACTGTCGATGAGATTCAGGAAAATATGAATTAGGATGGTAATTAGGTAATTAGGATGACTGTGTGAGGTCACAAGGTGCCTACTTTGAAGAGGACTGAGGCATCATTGTTCCTGTATACAATGTTTCTTATATCTTGTATCTTCTTCAATAAATGCCTCTGTTTTTAATATTACATGGCTGGATACCTTCCGGGCAAACCTCATATTCTATATATCTCTAATTCTATCTATCTATCATCTCTCTAGTTATCCATTTTTCTGGAAAATGAAGCAAATAGGGTAAAATGTAAAAAAAGGAAATGTGTAAAGTATATATACAGATTACTTGAACTATTATTGAATTTACCTATATTTACTAGTACATCAAACAAAATGTCACCAAAACAAGCAAAATTGAAACTTTTCCTAAAATACTTGTAGCCTTGCCCTATACTATTATTGTTTTTAAAGTTTTTTGGGAACAGGCATATTTACTTGTTTTTTTAGGGAAAGGTATTGAGGGACATACAAATGGAGGAAATCTTGTGACAGTGAATGAAAAAACGATACCAACACAGGAACCATATTTTCCCCTGTGATATATCACTAATTCTTCCTCCAATTCTATACATTATTCATATCGTGGTTGTTTTATAAGATGATTATGCAATATATTTATATTCCAAACAGTAGCATGTTGAGCAGAGAAATGGAGTGGGTCAGAAATAGATGGGTAACATATTTTCATTCAGGAGTGATAAAAGCTCAAGTTGATTCAAAATTGGGAATTGTTAAACATTATGTAATTATATCGACAATGGACAAATTACCAAAATAATTAACTAAATTACAAATAAAACATTTTTGAATATTTTTAGGAAAAATATGTTTAGTGATATCTATTTGTCAAGCACTAGAAGTAAAAAGAAAATTGATAAAATAAAAACCATATTTCAATTTTTACTTTTTTAATATTTGAATTTGGAATTCATTTGACTCTGTGGTGTGCATGTGTGTATATATGTTGTATGAGTTTGAATAGTCACTCCTTTTTGAATACGTGTTATGTGTTTGTTACTTTTTCTTGCATAGAGGGTGAACAAAAAGTAGGTTTATAACTGTGAGTACATGAAACAGTTTTCTTGTATTATTATTTATGAAATAGTGTATTATTTTCCACACAAACAACTATAAACCTACTTCTCCCCACTCTATATAACAAGAAAAATCTAGAATAATAGTGAGTTGAAGAAAATAGAACTTTTTCTTTTTTATGTAAAGATGTCCTGAGGTTTTCAGGCCAGTATAATAATTCTATGGTGTCTTTAGTCACCCAGGGTTCAAAAGTTTGCACCAGCAGCTTTGGGGCTGACTATTAAAATCCAAACTGTCTAGAAGAGCTTAGAGAGAGCATGAATTAATGTGAAACGTTTTAATTTTTTAAATCAAAAATACTATTTAGTATTAAATATAAATAGAATCATTTTTATCCATATTGAAAGGTATTGTAGAGCACTTAAAACAGTGCTAGGCATATAGTAAGCACTATGTAAGAAACTGTTAAATAAAATGAGTTAAGGATTTATTCAAGAAACTCTTTCTTTAGTTGTCTATAATTGCCATGAATATAGAATCTAGTATTTATTTAGGATTTCTAAGTGATGTTGACATGGCTAGTTAAGTGAACAATAAAGGTAGACATACATATAAACTGTACAGACATATTAGGCAAAGGAATTGCAATCCAAAATTTAAAAGTATAAGAAAATAACATCAAGAACAGATAATTGATAGATATAAATAACCTCTTCTTTCAAAGATTATGATATCTTGGCTCACATCAGAAAATCTTTTAAGGGAAATGTCTTTTAAATTTTATATGTTGATTATGGAGGGCAAGATGGCAGAGGAGTGAATGGAAGTCACACTAACCTCCTGCCAGGACAAATCTGGAATTGCAACTAAATTGTGGAAAAATCACCCAAACCAAACAACTGAATGATAGCAAGAGAGAAGCCTTATAACCTTGGACACACAGAAGAATCAGTTCAGCAAAGCCTGAGTGGCAAGGAGTACAGCAGAGAGTGAGAAGGCTGGCTGGGCACCCTCAGGTGGCAGCGCTAGAGGGATATTTCAGCAGCCAGTTGGATCCCACTGAGAAGAGTGGGGTCTAAACCACAAACAGAGATCCCCAGCCTACAGCAGCAGAGCCCATAAAGTACATACATACCAACCAGCTATGAAAAGCTGCAGGGCTGCTCTCTGACAGAGATGGGCAGCCAGACACTGAAAGAGCCATTTAAAGAGCCAACACATAAATTTTCATTTGCATCCACTTACCCTGGGCTCTGGCAAAGACAGGGGCAGAGTGGGCTACAGCTACCTGAGGAGAGACTGGGGATAGAGGCTTTGGGGAGAGAATAGAGAGGATAGCCGCCGGGATCTTGGTGCTGAGTCATCCCCCATAAGGCAGGAGCCATCTCGTTCAGGCAGACCACTCCCCTGATCAGCAGCAGCCTGAGAAGAAACAATAGCCCTACCCCCAGGAGGGACTCTGCCCTGCCCCTGTGGTGTTTAAGCCTGACTGCTGAGTGCAGAGTGTCAGCCACAGAGAGTAGACAAATGCAAAGTAGGGGAAGAGTGGAATAGAGGCACTTGAGAACGCACTGGGGTCTGAGGCTTTTGGGAGAGAACTGAGTAGTCACCAAGATCCCATTGCTCAGTTATCCCCCATAAGGCAGCAGCCATTGAACTTACACAGACCACTCCCTTCCAAGCAGCAGCAGCCTAAGGGGAAATATTAGCTCAAACACCAGGAGAGATTCTGCCCTGCCCTATGGTACCTAAGACTGACTACTAAATGTAGAGTGACTAGATTAAAAACTGAAGGAGATGGCCACTAACAGTAGATTCCTGGAAGTCTTGAACAGGCTACCTAAGGTCAGATGGGGTCAACACATGACATCACCACAGGTGGTCCAGAAAGAAAAACTAGCAGTAAATACTAGAGGCTACTGAGACAAAATCCACTGTGGTCTTTTCCATGATTTGTGATACTTTATTTACTACATAGCTTTTTAACATTCATTTCTTGTCCATCAACTTGGTGCATATTAAGTCACTAGATTTCGTACTATAATTTACTTCTCCCTTTCTTATAAGAGCCTTACACTTTCCGGCCTTATTAATACTGGTTCATTGCTGTTGATACTGTGATTGCAGAGGGGAGTTTTTGTTGAGGACATGGGAATGTTTCCTGGGATTTGAGGTTTTGCTCTGGCAGCCACATAATGGGAAGACAAAGAAACAACCCCCAATTGATAGGAAAGGAGGAATCCTCAGAAAGACTACTAAGTGAAATAGAGGTAAACTATCAGATATTGAATTGAAAACAATGGTTTTAAGGAAGGTCAATGAACTCAGTGAGCTCAGTGATAATTATCCAAAACTACAGGGAAAGTTCGAGGAACTTACTATGAACTATATCAGCATAAAAAAAAGACATAGAAACTATCAACAAGAGCCAAGATGAAATGAAGAAAGCAAGTTCTGAACTGAAGAACACAGTAGAAGCAATCAAATGCACACCAGATGAAGCAAAGTATCAAACCAGTGAGCTGGAGGACATGATAGAAAAAACTCCCAGAAAGAGTGAGAAAATGAAAAAAAGACTAAAAAAGAATGAAGATGGGTTAAGGAAAATGCAGGACAAAAAGAAATATAATAATATCCATATAATAGGGATACCAGAAGGAGAACAAGAGGAGTAAGGGACTGAAAACCTGTTGGAAAAAGTAATGATGGAAAACATCCCTAACTGGGGGAGAGGAAAAGTCACAAAAATCCAGGAAGCACAGAGGGTCCCAATCAAGAGGAACCAAAGAGGCCCGCTCCAAGACACATCATAATTAAAATGGCAGATATCAAAGACAAAGAGAGAATCCTAAAGGCTGCAAGGGAGAAACAGGAAGTAACATACAAGGGAGCCCTGAAAAGGCTAGCTGCTGGCTCCTCCACAGAAACACTACAAGCCAGAAGTGATTAGCAAGAAATATTTTGAATAATGAAAAGCAAAGACCTGCAACAAAGACTACTCTACCCAACAAAGCTCTCAATCAAAATGGAAGGCAAAATAAGGAGTTTCCCAGACAAAAGAAGGCTAAAAAAATACACCTCCACCAAACCAGCATTGCTAGATATGCCAAAGGGACTGCTTCAAGAAGATGAAAAAAAAAAAAAAAAAGAAGAGTGACAGAGGGAGGAACACAGATACAAAGGGAAAGAATGAATAAGTACCTATCAATAATAACTTTAAATGTAAATGGATTAAATGCTCCCATTAAAAGACATAAAGTAGCTGAATGCATAAGACAACATGGCCAGCACACAAGCTTCCTACAAGAGACCCACCTCAGAACAAAAGACCTACACAGACTGAAAGAGAAAGATGGGAAAAAATATTCCAAGCAAATGGAAAGGAAAAAAAAAAGCTGAGGTAGCAATACTTATATTAGAAAGAATAGACTTCAAAACAAAGGCCATAAAAACAGACACAAAAGGACACTTCATAATACTCAAAGGAAGAATCCATCAAGAAGACATAAACATTGCAAACCTATATACACCCAACATAGGAGCACCCAAATATAGAAGGACAATCCTGGAGAATTTCAAGAAAGATATAGACAATAATAAACTTATAGTAGGGCATTTTAACACCCCGCTGTCAACAATGGGTAGGTCTTCCAAACAAAATATCAACAAGGATATTGTGGAACTGAATGACGCATTAGATGAAATTGACTTAGCTGATATACATCAAATTTTTCATCCCAAAGAAGTAAAATACACATTCATTTCAAATTCACATGGAACATTTTCAAAGATAGACCACAGGATAGGACAGAAAACAAGCCTAAACATATTAAAGAAAACTAAAACCATATCAAGCATTTTCTCAGACCACAATGGCTTAAAACTAGAAATGAACCTCAAAGAAAAAACTCAAAAACATTGAAACTTTTGGAGACTGAATAGTATGCTACTAAACAATGAATGGGTCAATAGTGAGATCAAAGGAGAAATCAAAAAGTTTCTGGAAACAAAAGAAAAGATACAACAGTCCAAAACCTATGAGACACAGCAAAGGTAGTCCTGAGAAGAAAGTTAATACCAATAAAATTCTACCCCAAAAGGACAGAAACATTTCAAATAAGCAACCTAACCCTACATCTACATGAATTGGAGAAACAACAATGAACAAAGCCCAGAGTGAGCAAAAGGAAGGAAATAATCAACATCATGGCAGCATTGAATGACATAGAAACTAAAAGAACAGTTCAAAGGATCAATAAAGCCAGGAGCTGATTCTTTGAAAAGATAAACAAAATTGACTAGCCTTTATGCAGACTCATCAAGAAAAAATGGGAGAGGACCACAATAAATAAAATCAGAAGTGAAATAGTAGAAATTACAGCTGATACCACAGAAATACAAAGGATTGTAAGAAATTACTAAGAATAACTATATACCAAGGAATTTGAAAACCTGGGAGAAATGGACAAATTTCTAGAAAAATATTACCTTCCAAAACTGAATGAGGAAGAGCCAGAAAGCCTGAAAAGACAGCTGGTGAAATTGATACAGCAATCAAAGTATTCCCAGTACACAAAAGCCCTGGACTGGATGGTTTCACAGGAGAATTCTACAAAACATTTAAGGAAGAACTAACCCTTGTCCTTCTCAGACTATTCCAAAAAAATCCAAGAGAAGGGGCAACTCCCAAATTCCTTTTATGAGGCCAGCATCATCCTAATCCTAAAAACAGATAAAGACAAAACAAAGAAAGAAAACTACAGGCCAATATCACTCATGAACATCGACTCTATAATCCTCAACAAAATATTGGCAAACTGCATCCAGGAATATATGTTTAAAAAACACACAACATGATCAAGTGGGATTCAACCCAGGGATACAAAGAAGGTACAATATTTGCAAATCAATAAATGTAACACATCACATAAACAAAAGGAAAGACAAAAATCACATTATCATATCAATAGATGAAGAAAAAGCATATTATATGGTACAGCACTCATTTATGACAAAACACTCAGGAAAGTGGGAATAAAGGGGGCATATCTCAACATAATGAAGGTCATATATGAAAAACCTAAGCCAACATCATACCCATTGGGCAAAAAATAAAAGCTTTCCTACTAAGATCAGGCATAAGACAAGAATGTTCACTTTCACCACTTCTATTCAACATAGTATTGGAAGTCCTAGTCACAACCATCAGATAAGATAAAGAGATAAAAAGCATCCAAACTGGAAAGGAGGAAATAAAACTGTCATTGCAGATGACATGTTAGTGTACATAGAAAACCCTATGACTCCATCCAAAAACTGCTTAACCTAATCAGTGAATTTGGCAAAACAGTGAGATACAAAGTCAATATTCAGAAATCAAAGGCATTTTTGTACACCAACAATGAAATATCAGAATCAGAAATCAAGGAAAAAGTCCCATTTACTATAGCAACAAGAAAAATAACGTATCTAGGAATAAACCTAACCAAGGAAGTAAAAGACCTGTACTCAGAGAACTATACAACACTGAAGAAAGAAATTAAGGAAGACACAAACAAATGGAAGCATATACCATGTTCATGGATTAGAAGAATTAACATCATCAAAATGCCTATACTATCCAAAGCAATTTATAGATTCAATGCAATCCCTATTAAAATGCCAATGACATATTTCACAGATATAGAATAAACATTTAAAAAATGTATATGGAATCATAAATGAATCCCAAATAGCTGCAGCAATTTTGAGAAAGAAGAGCAAGTAGGATAGATCATAATACCTGATAATAAACTATATTATAAGGCCACCGTGATCAAAACAGCCTGGTACTGGCATAAGAACTGACACATAGATCAAAGGATCAAAATAGAAAGCCCAGAAATAGACCCATGTCTCTATCATGGTCAATTAATATTTGACAAAGGGGGCAGAAGCATAAAATGGAGTAAAAATAGCTCCTTCAACAAATGGTGTTGGGAGATCGGGACAGCTACATGCAAAAAAATGAAACTCAACCACCAACTTACACCACACACAAAAATAAACTCATGATGGGTAAAAGACTTAAATATAAATCACAATGCCACAAAAGTCCTAAAGGAGAACATAGACAGGAAAATCTCAGGTATTCCACACTGCAATGTTTTCACCAATATATCTCCTAGAGCAAGGGACATAAAGGAAAGAATAAACAAATGGAACTTCATCAAAATAAGAAGTTTCTGCACAGCTAAAGAAAACATCAGCAAAATGAAAAGGGAACCAATTGTATGGGAAAACATATTTGCCAATGATACCTCAGACAAGGATTTGCTCTCTAAAATATATAAAGAACTCACAGAACTTCACTTCAGGAAGACACAATCCAATTAAAAAATGGACAAAGGACCTGAATACACACTTCTCCAAGGAGGACATACAGAGGGCCCAGAGACATATGAAAGAATGTTCAGCATCATTAGCCATCAGAAAGATGCGAATTAAAACCTCAATGAGATACACTTCACAAAAATCCAAATGGCTATCATAGACATATCAACAAACAAGTGCTGGTGGGAATGTGGAGAAGAGGGAACCCTATTATACTGTTGGTGGGAATGCAGACTGGGGCCGCCACTGTGGAAAACAGTATGGAATTTCTTAAAAACACCAAAATGAAACTGCTTGTTGACCCTTTGATTCCACTACTAGGATTATACCCTAAGAATACTGAAACACCAGTTCAAAAGAACCTATGCACCTCAATGTTCATAGGAGCACAATTTACAATAGCTAAGAATTGGAAGCAACCTAAGTGCCCAACAGTAAATGAGTGGGTCAAAAAACTGTGGTACATTTTCACAGTGGAATACTATACAGCAGAAACAAGGAAAGAGCTACTACCCTTCACAACATCATGGAGGAAATGGAGAGCATTATTCTAAGTGAAATAAGCCAGATGGTGAAAGACAGGTACCATATGATCTCACCTATAAGTGGAACCTATTCAACAAAACACGTAAGGAAGCATAATATAACCAGAAACACTGAAATAAAAAAAACAAACTGACAGTAAACAGAGGGGAGGAGGAAGAGGGATAACAGGGGAAAGGAAGGTGAAGGGTTATCAAGGAACATACAGAAAGGATCCATCAATAAAGCTAAATGGAGGAAGGATTGAGCGTGGGAGGTAGAGTTCACTAGGGCTGGGGAAAGTGGTGGTGGGAAAATGTTGACAAAACACAACAAAACAAAGCAAAACAAAAATAAATAGATGGGGAGATTAAGTATAGTATAGGAAATTGAGAAGCCAAAGGACTGATATGTATAAACCATAGACATGAACTAAGGGCAGGGGAGGGTGATGGGATGGGGTACCGGATGGAGGGGATAAGGGGAAGAAAAAATGGGACAACTGTTATATTATAATCAATAAAATATACCTATAAAAAAGAAAAAAAAAACTTTAAATATAAAACGTGCCGGGATCTTCACGGCTTCAGGAAAATGTTTTTTCTGGAAAAAATTTCTTATGTCTAATCTTTCATTAATTCAAGTATCAAAAAAAGAGTGAGCAATAAAAACAATGTAAAAATATTTTGAACTAATTTATTTACATTTAATATTAATTAATTAATAATATTAAATGTTTTGCAAACTTTGTCAAATAGTCACGAGCCATATGTATTTACATTTATATTTAAATAATTACTTTAAATAAATTTTAAAATTTAGTTCTTCAATAATACTATACACATTTCAAGTGCTCAATAGTCAAATGTGGCTAGTGGCTTCCACATTGCACAATACACATATAAAACTTTTGTAGCAAGTTTTCCTGGTGAGCACTGGTCTAAATCAAATGTCAGAGCACTATGATACACAGACCATCACTTATTTTTGTAAATAAAATATTACTGAATAAAACTATGCTCATCCATTTATGCATTATCCACAGAAGCTTTCACACTCCTTTGGGAGAATCAAGTATATGCAACATAGACTATGTGGACTGCAACTGCAAAGCCTAAAATATTGATAATTGCAATCTAAACAATAGTCTAAGCAAAATAAAACATATATTAAATATAATAACTCCATATAAACATCTTTTAGAGGAAAGGGTGAAGCAAGTGTCTTTTATCGTAAAAGTTTAAAAAGCATATTATCAATAATTTGAATCATAGTATGATTTATATTCATTAATTTTCACAGTAATTTGCATAAAATTACAACTTTGTTTATATTTAGAAGTATATAAAATAAAAAAGATGAACTTCAAATTAGAAGCATAGAAATATAATCTTAGTTTTCTGTGAGAGTTTGGCATATCTACAAACTCATTTTGTATGTATTTGTAAAGTTTTCATATTTGCCAAAGGGATTGTTTTTATAATATGTTCAAAAAGAATGTTTCATATTGCCAATCTTTAGGAATAATGCCAATTTAAAGGTAATAATTTTGCACCTGCAAAGTTTCCATATTTATAGCACATAAATTGATTTGGATGGATAGTTTTATCACTGTGAAAAAACCACAGATCTCTTCTGTTTCCTGAATAATCAAAAATGTCATATAATCAGAAAAGTTGTTTAAAGTAAAATTGACTTATACGCACCAAAGAAGTATTTTAGGAATTTCTAAAATTACAAGAAATATGTTTTTCCCAAACTCCTATGATTTTGACATAAAGTTTTGCTTAGAAGCTAAGACCCATTTTAAGATATGCTTAGAAGTCAGTATGTATATGTGAAGTGGAATAGGAAAGAGCCAGAATGTGATAAAGTGTGAGAAGAATTATCATTTGTTCAACACCCCTATAGAAAATATAATGTACTGATTAAGATGTCCAGTTTTTCAATCAGACTTCTGTGTTTTGAGTTTTCATTAGCACTTCTCTCATTAGCTGGGTAAACTAGAGCGATAGATTAGGCTACAAGCTAAGATGTGATAACAAACATTAGAAAAAAAAAAACCTTTCAGTGACTTAAATAAGAATAATGGTTATTTCTCAGTTGCACAATATTCTAGAATTGAGCAGTACTGGGCAGTACATATGATGGCACATCTTCTCAATGAGGTCTTTTACGGTACCAAGATCTTCTTGTTCTTTTATCGACATTGATATGGCCCCGTTCTTCATGGTCAAAACTGGGCTTGATATAGCCTGCTCTTTAACTTGCAGAAAGAATTAGAAAGAACAATGGGATGGTAAACAATTTTCTTTTGTGCAGGTTTAGCACATCACTGATAATTATATTCTATTGGTTAGAACATAGTTACATACACATACACGTAACTATTTTCAAAGACTGGCATTCTACTACATAACTGAAGAAATGTCTAATTTGAGGAAATTATATTAGAGAACCATTGTTCTATGTTTCACAATTTTCTCAACTTTAAATTGCATACTTAAGGATTTGTTGTGGTAAATTACCATGTCAATATATACAAAATTTTTGGAAAAGTGCTTGACACACCATGAGCTCTCAATAATTATTACATCTTATTTTTATTTACATAATTTGTTTCTTCTGTGGACTGCTTCAGCGTATTAGAGATAATAAATAGAAATAAAAATTTGTTTAAAACTGTATTATCAATTTTTATAATAAACATAAATGATCAATGATGAAAAATGAATAATCAATTTAATGACTAATATTGAAATCCCTGATTGAAAGAACATTGTAGAATTTTTAGTTTAGCGGATTTTTAAATCGTTGTTCCAATGTACAACATCAGTGCTTTTGTTAAATATTGTACTGGCAGCCCCTGGTACAAGGAACATTAAGTTTTGTTTTGCAGTAAAGCCATTCCCAGGCATCTCAGGGTAGAGCAGAAGTAGCAACCAATTGTAGATCACTTTGTAGCTCCTACCAGGGGTCCCAAAATCAAGCATAGGAAGTAGCAGACATGGGCCTGCACTAAAGTGCCTCACAAGAGGCCCCAGAACCAACACACTGGTGGCTGGCTTCAGGCCAAACGAGAATCACCCAATTAGCTCCACTGTGACACCCTCAAATGGTGAAGATGGAGACACCAAAGCCCTGCTAGTGAATTCCATTCTGTGATATCAGACCCTATGCTACAGCTTGTCCATTTTGGTTATGTCCAGTCCTCACGACCAGTTAGTATAATGGTCAATCCCACTCACTGATGTACCAACAGCAATCAAGGTTTAATTCCAACAGGAAGACACACACGACCCACACAAAGGGTAAATCTGGAGCACCCACCTCAGGTGACCAGGGACATGGTGGCACTTGGCCCCACAACCACTGGCTACATAATACCATACTGCCAAGACTATGAGATGTAGTACAACTCAGTAAAAACTTAAATAAAAGCATTAGAGGGAATCAATAGTAGTTAGATGAAGCAGAGGATTAAATCAACAATTTGGAAGATAAGGTAGCAAAAATCACCAATCAGAACAGCAAAAAGAAAAAAGAAGAATCCAAAAAAATGAGCATAGTTTAAGGAGCTTATGGGACAACATCAAATGTACCAACATTCTCATCATAGAGGTACCAGAAAAGTAGTTTTTATTAAAAAAAAATGTTCTGCTTCTGAAAGACAGTGTTAAGGAAAGGAAAAGACAGCTAGAGTCTTGGAAAAATATTTGTAAGTGGTTGTTTGAAAATTACATGTACATAAAATAGAAAAGGATTTCTTAAACCTCTAAATAAGAACATATAAAACCAATTAGGAATTAGACAAAATATCTAAACAGACACCTAAACAAAATTGATTTACTAATTTTTAAATAAACCTATGAAAAAGTCCTTAATGTTACTTATTATCTTAGAATTCCAAATGTTTCTAAGTAAAACAATAATTTTATACCAATTTGCATCTTTTAGTATGGCTAAAAAAATCAATATGAAATGATGTTGAGGATGTGGAACAACAAACTCATTCACTGCTGGTTAGGGAGTAAAATTTTATAGGCACTTCAAAAGATACTTTGGCAATTACTTAAAAAGTTAAAGAGTCTTTTCATAAAATCCAATGAAGGTGCCACTAAGTATTTATCTGATGCTTTGAAACTTATGTTCACACAAAACCTGTATGCAAATATCAATTCTGATACTTCTATACATAAATACTGGAATTGAAGTATTATTTGAATAGATGATGGATGGTAGAAGCTAAGCTTCTAAATGTTAGATTGGGAATTTACAGATAAGCAGGAGAAGGAGGCTACAATGATCCATATGGTTGGCAATAGATTAAATTTGAAACATCAGAAAGAAACCAGGTTTGGCTTAAGCTAGACATAGTTACATCAATACATATTTATAAATATATGCATATGCATGGTTTAATACACATATATATTTCTGTATTCTCTCAGCTAACAGGGCTAAAAGAAATGATACTCCAGTAGTAGCAAACACTACTAACATCTATATTTTGGTTGCTAATACATCCTTCAATGAAAGAAATGTGTTTCTCACAGAAGTGGCTTATTCTAGAACTGGGAAAGGAAATACATATGATGAGCATTGATCATCTTATAGTGTCAGAAAAAAAGTAAGTGCTCAGTAAACACACACACACACATTGACACACACTGATGGGAGAATCTCAAAGGAGCACAAGCACCACGTGAAACACCTGATGGTCAAAGCTCAAAAAATTTGAAAATTTACATAAATAAGTAGTAGGCTGTTATGCAAAGTATAAAATAAATATTAATGTGTCTATACTGATATATATTTATATAATACATAACTTTTAAATTATATGGAAATATTGTAACTTTTAAAATTTTAGAAAAAATTAGATAAATATATATCAATATTTAAAAGGATAAGATATTATGATAAAATTGGGGCTAATCTAACAAATGCAAAATTGCTGTAACACTTTAGATTCAAGCAAGATAATAATATTAATAACATAGCCCTCGCTGGTGTAGCTCAGTAGACTGAGCATCGGTGTGCGAACCAAAGGGTCGCTGGTTCCATTCCCCAGTCAGAGCACATGCTTGGGGTGCGGACCTTGTCCCTAGTAGGGGGCAGGTGAGAGGCAATCACACATTGATGTTTCTCTCCCTCTCCTTCTCCCTCCATTCCCTTCTGTCTATAAATAAAATAAATAAAATATTTTAAAATATAATAATATGAATAACATAAAATATTAAACCATATGATCATTTCAAATATATAGATTAAATCTCCTCCTTGGGCATTTGTTACAATACATTTTATTGCACAAACTTTGGAATAAAGCATTTTGCATATCCTTTGCATCTCTAAAAAATAAATAAGGTTTGCAAAGGTGGAAGTTCTCTTGAAATTGCTGACAAAAATCAGGTTATAACACTCCCCAAATTTTGTTCTCTTTTTTAGTATTGTTTTATATATTGTAGGTATTTTGCCTTCCAATGTAAACTTTAGATTCAATTTATTCATACCTACAAAATAATTTTCCTTAATATTGATTACAACTGTGTTAAATCAATAAATGAATTTTGGAATAACTGACGTCTTAGTAAATCAAGTCTTTCCATCCATGCACACATTTCTCTCCATTTATTTACATCATTTAATTCTTTAGAGTTTTATAAAATTTTAAAAATAATTCACAAACATATTTGTTATGATTATATGTATTTCTTTTTTCTTGGGTTTTTTTTTTTTGTGCTAAGTAAATTTTATTTTTCCTAATGAAAGGATATTTCCCTAATTTGGTGAAGGAAATAGACATGCAAGTCCAGGGAGCACAGAGTCCCAAACAAGATGGATGCAAACAGACTAACTCCAAGACATACCATAATTCAAATGCTAAAAGTTAAAGATAAAGAGAGAATCTTAAAAGCAGCAAGACAAAAGCAGTTATTTACCTGTAGGGGAGTTACCATAAGACTGTCAGCTGATTTCTCTAAGGGAATTCTGCTGACTAGAAGGGATTGGCAAGAAATATTCAAAATCATGAGAAGCAGGGGCCTACAGCCAAGATTGCTGTACCTAGCAAAGCTATCATTTAGAATCAAAAGACATATAAAAATCTACCCAGAGAAGAAAATAACTAAAGGAGTTCATCATCACCAAACCATTATTATATAAAAGTTTATAAGAGTTTAAAGGGACTTATTTAAGAGAAAGATCAAAACTATAAACAGTGAAATTACAATAAATACACACCAGTCAACAATTACATCTAAAAAACAAACTAAGCAAACAAGAACAGACACAGAATCAAGGATATGGAGAATGCTTTGATGGATGCCAGCTGGAAGGGAGCTGTGGGGAAATGTGTGAAGAGGTGAGGGGAAGTACAAATAGGGAGTCACAGAATAGCCATGAAGATGTAAATAAAGTCCAGTATAGGAACTGGAGTAGCCAAAGAATTTATATGCATAACCCATGGACATGACATGAACAATGGTGTGGGGACTGCCTGAGGGTGTGGGGGGTGTTGGGTGGAGGGGGGCAAAAGGGGAAAAAAAGGACAACCGTAATAGCATAATCAATAAAATGTAACTTAAAAATGTTTTTGTCAATTTGTCATTTGATAATCTTTAGCCTGTTAGGGTAATAAATTATATTAATTGACTTTTAAATGTTGACCACCCATGGTTACCTAGATTAAATCCCAAATAACTGTGATATATAATAATTTTTATGTATTATTTGATTCTGCTTGTTGAAATTTTCTTGATTAATTTTGATCTGTGTTTGAAAGCATTTTTGGTGCATAGTTTTTTCTTCCTCTAATGTTTTTTTTTCTGGTTTTGGTACAGGAGTTTGCTAACCTCATAGAATGTTAGGAAGAGGTTTTTCTGCTTAAATTTTGTGGAAAAAATGGTAAAGAATTGGTGTTATTTCATCTTTAAATATTTGGTAGAAGTCAATAGTGAAAAGATCTGGGAATAGTGTTTCATTTTAGAAAAGTAATTGATTGTTGATTTGGTGTATTAATAGATAATAGAAGATTAGAATATTTACTTATTCTTGTGTGAGTTTTGGTATTTTAAGAATTGGTTCATTTCATGTAAGTAATATGTGTCTTTTTCTCTTCTGGTTATCTTGTGTTAGTATTTAGCTATACTGTTGATTTTTTTAATTTTATTTTTTCCATTACCCTCTTTCACATCCAACCACCCAGTCCCCCTCCATCATCATCACACTGTTGTCCACATCTATGAATCCTTTTCCTTTTTCCTCAATCCCTCAAACCACTAACCCACCCCCTACCCCAGAGCTGTCAGTCTACTGTCTATCTATGAGTCTCTCTATATTTTGATTGTTATTTCAGTTTGTTTATTAGATTCCACATATGAGTGAAATCATACAGTATTTGTCCTATTATGACAGGTTTATTTCACATGGCATAATCTCCTCCAGATCCACTATGTCATTACAAAGGGTAAAATTTTCTTTTTCTTTTACAGCCAAGTAGTATTCCATTGTGTAAATGTAACAAAGTTCTTTTATCAACACATCTGCTGCTGGATAGCTTCCTTCCATATTTGGTGACTAGAAAAAATGCCAGAATAAACATAGGAGTGCTTATGTTCTTTCAAAGTAGTGCTTTGTTTTCTTCTAATAGATTGCCAGAATTGCAATCATTGGGTCATAAGCTGTTCCATTTTTAAAATTTTTTTAAGCATCTCCAACTGCTGTCCATAGTGGTTGCACCAATCTACATTCCCATCAAGAGTGCAAATGGGGTCCGCTTTCTCCATATCCTCACCAGCACTTGTTTTTTGATATATTGATGATGGTCATTCTGACTCACGTGAGGCAATGTCTCATGTAGTTTTAATTTGCATTTTTCTAATGATTAGTGACATTGAGCATCTTTTCATGTGTCTATTGGCAATCTGTAAGTCCTCTTTGGAGAAATGTCTATTTCTTTGTCTATTTCATAATTGGGTTGTTTGGGTTTTTGTGTGTGTGTGTGTTGAGTTCTGTGAATTCTTAATAAATTTTGGATATTAACACTTTATCAGATGTGTTGGTGTATATATTCCTCCATTACTGGGTTGTTTTTTTATTTTGTTGATGGTTTCATTTGCTGTGCAAAAATTTTTAGTTTGATGTAGTTCCATTTATTTCTTTTGTTTGTTTACCTTGCCTGAAGAAACATATCAAGGAAAACGTTAATATGAACAATGTCCAAGAGTTTACTGCCTGTGTTTTCTTCTAGGATTTTTATTGTTTTGGGTCTAACATTTAAGTGTTTAATCCATTTTTAATTTATTCTCATATGCAGTATAAGAATGTGACCTAGTTTCATTTTTCTGCACATATCTGTCCAATTCTCCCAAAACCATTTATTGAATTAACTATTTTAGCTCATTGTATTTGCTTGCCTACTCTGTCAAATATTAAATGTATATAAAGGTTTGTTTTTTTTTTAGTTCTCTTTTCTGTTCAACTGACCTATGTTTCTGTTTTTATGTCAGTACCTTATTGGTTTGAATACTATGGCATTATAGTTAATTTGATATTAGGTGATGTGTATCCTCTAAGTTTCTTCTTCTTTCTCAAGATCTCTGTTGCTGGGCCTTTGGGGTCCCATATAAATTTTGGGGTCCCATATAAATTTTTGAAATATGTGTTATACCTCTGTGAAATATGTTATTGGTGTTTTGATAGGAATTGTGTTGACTCTGTAGATGGCTTTGGGTAGTATAGACATTTTAATTATGCAAATTATTCTTACAGGGACATAGTATGTGCTTTCACTTATTTGAGTCTTCTTCAATGTCTTTCTTCAGTGTCATAATTTTCCAAGTACAGATCTTTTACACCTTTGGTTAGATTTATTCTTAAGTATTTGGGTCTTTTCGAAGCAGTTGTAAATTGGATTGTTTTCTTAATTTCCCTTTCTGATAGTTCATTATATAAAAATGTAACTAATTTCTGGGTGTTAATTTTGTATCCCACTACTTTAATAAATTTATTTATCAGTTGTAGTCATTTCTTGGTGGAATCTTTAAGGTTCTCTATGTACAGTATTATATCACCTGCAAAAAATGACAGTTTTACTTTTTTCCTTCCAATTTGGCTGATTTTCATTTCTTCTTCTCGTCTGATTGCTGAGGCTAGGACTTCCAGTGCTATGTTGAGTAAGAGAGGTGAAAGCAGACATTCTTGTCTTGTTCCTTATCTTAAGGGGAATGCGTGTACATTGTTGCCCATTGAGATGAAGCTGACAGTGGGTTTTTCATATAGACTTATTATTTTTATATATATTCCCTCTATTCCTGCTTTGCTGAGAGTCTTTATCATAAATGAGTGTTGGAATTTATTAAATGCTTTCTGCTGCAACTATTGATGTGATCATGTGGTTTATATCATTCATTTTGTTTATGTGGTATATCACATTTTTTAATTGGTTAATGTTGTACCAAACTTGCATCACCAGAATTATTCCCACTTGGTCATGGTATATAATCTTTGTGATGTATTTCTGATTTTATATTTTGGGTTATCTCTTTTGTTGATGAGTCTGCTTAAAGATTTTCAATTATTTATCTTTTCATAGAACAAGCCTCTAGATTTATTGATATTTTCTAATTTTTTACTCTATTTCTGGTCTGATCTTTATTGTTTCCTTCTTTCTATTCACATTGGGTTTTCTTTTCTTTTTCTTTTTTCCAAATTTGTTATAGTTTGAGCTTTTTCTTGTTTCTTGAGATAGGACTGTAATGCGAAGAATTTCCCTTTTAGGGTTTCTTTCCCTGTGTCCCACAGATTTTGGGTTATTGTGTTCTCAGTTTCATTTGTTTCAAAATATCTTTTGATTTCTTCCTATGTTGGATGCTTATATTTTTACTAGGATTATATCATTTTGTTGAATTACCCCTTTATTATTATGTAGTGTCATATGTTTATGTGTATATATGTGTATATTTATGTATACATATACTTATTTTTTATCCATTCATCTATATATGTGTTTTTATTGGCACATTTAAACCATCAACATTTAAAGTCATTGTTGACAATTACATATTTATGGTTATTTCATTTTTAACTATTTTCTTGTGTTTTTCTTTTCTTTTTCTTCTTCTTCTTAAAGCAAACCCTTTCACATTTGTTGAAATATGGGTTTGGTGATAAATAACTTTTTTAGTTTTCTGTTGTTGGGGAAGCTCATTATTTATCTTTCAAATTTAAATGATGGCCTTGCTGGGTAAACTAGCCTTGGTTGTATGTCCTTGCTTTTCATCATCTTGAATATTTCATGCCAATCTGTTCTGTTCTGAAATGTTTCTGTTGAGAAATTGCATGACAGTCTAATGGGAACTCCATTGTCATTAACTTCACCACTTTTCTCTTGCAGCTTTTAAGATTCTCTTCTTGTCTTTAAGGTTTGTCATTTTAATTATGATGTGTCTCAGTTGGGGCCTCTGTGTCTTGTTTGGGAATCTCTTTGCTTCCTGGGCTTGCATGTGGTTTTCCTTCACCTGATCGGGTAAGATTTAATATTCCTTCAAATACTAAAGGTTCATGACTCCTTGCCCACACTTTTATCATTCTGGTCTCCCCATGATGATATGGATGTTGTTATACTTCATGTTGTCCCAAAGGTCCCTTAAACTCTCCTCATTTTTTAAAAATTATTTTTTCTTTTTGCTGCTCTGCTTTGGTGTTTTTTCCTATTTAATCTTCCAAATCACTGATACTATCTTCTACTTCTTGTCTCATGCTACTTTTTCTTTCTGGTGAGTTATTAATTCCAGAGATCTGCCTTTGCCTGCATACTCTCTGTGAGGCTTAAGCCGTGAATGTGCCTCCAGCAGTACTCTTCAGCAGCCCGGCTAAAGGTCCATAGGGTGGGGCATAATAATTTCTATGGGCAGGACTATTGCTTCCTCTCAGGCTAATGCCATTTGGAGAGGACTGCTCTGTCCGAGAGAGATGTATTCTATAGTATAAGGAATGACCGAGCACAGGGCTCCTGGTGGCTGAAATTTCGGCTCTCTCCCCGAAGCTACCAAACCCAGAGTCTCCTTGTGTGGCTGTACTCTGCCCTACCTTCCCTCTGCTGGATCGCAAGGTAAGTGTCTGCAAACAAAATTTTGTGTGTTTGCCTTTCAAAAGGCTCCCTGTGTCTCTAGCAATCTCTTCTTGGTGGACAGAAACCCCGCTGCTTTTCATAACCAGATATTATTTGGGTTCCTTTCCAAGTTCTGGTGGTCTAGGCTAGGGAATCCAACTTGGGGTTTAGATCCCACACTTCTTTGGGGAAAACCCCTGGTTGCTGAAATATCCCTTTGGTCTTTAGCTACCACTTGTGTGAACCCAGCCAGCCTTCTCAAGCCTTCATACTTCCTACCACTGTTGATGTTGTGATGTGCTTTCTTCCATAAATCCTTGGTTATAACACTTCTCTCCAGCTAGTATTCAGTTGGTTGTTCAAGATAATTTTTCTATAATTTAGCTGTAATTTTAGTTTATTCCTGGGAAGAGGTTATTGTGCCATACACCTACTCTGCTGACATCATGCACTGTCCCATGTTATTTATTTTTTTAATGTTCAAGCTTTTTGTGTTATTTATTTTATTTTTTAATCTTCACTCAGGGATGTGTTTATTGATGTTTGAAAGACAAAAACAGAGAAAGAGAGGGCAAGAGAGAGACAGAGAGAGAGAAAAATAGTTCAAAGTGAGAAAAACATCAATTGGTTGACTCCTATACTTACCCAGACTTGGGACTGAACCTGCAACCTAAGTATGTGCCCTGCCTGAGAATTGAACCAGCATTTTTTTAATTGTTATTCAAGCACAGTTATCTCCACTTTCACCCCAACACCCGCCCCCACCCTATCCACCCCCACTTCCCAACCTTAATCCTTCCCTCCTTTGGCTTCGCCCATGGGTCCTTTATACATGTTCCTTGACGAGCTTTCTCTTTCTTTCCCATTATACCCCTCCCGACTCCGCTCTGGTTACTGTCAGTTTGTTCTTTATTTCAATGTCTATGGTTATATTTTGCTCACTTGTTTGTTTTATTGATTAGTTTCCACTAATAGATGAGATCACGTGGTATTTGTGTGTGTGTGTGTGTGTGTGTGTTTACATTTTGAAAAGAAATTTTTGCACTTCAGTTTGAGAGGTTTCTATTGACATTATCTTCAATAGCATTGATTTGTTCCTCAGCCCTGTTCTGTCTGCTAAGGGCCTATCGAAAACATTCTTTATTTCTGTTAAAATGTATTTTGTTTCTAGAATTCTGTTTTAGGTTTTTTTTTTCTTTTGATGTGGTGATAACATGTTGAGAGTAGAAATATTCTTTAATCTTATGATTAAATTTAAATTTTGGGTGCACCTGATTTCCTAAGCCATGACCTTTTCTTTCTTAGCCTTTTCCCCTTCATTTTACTTGAGCTCGGCAAGTGAAGGTGACTGGAAATTTTTAATCTTACTCCAGGATTGGTAAGTCTCTGGTCAGGGGGTGTCACCAGAAGGGGAGGTCTTTGTGGAGAACCACGTTAGCCATATTTTAAAATGGTGATTTTTTTTTTTTTGGTCTGTTGCATTCCTGGCACAAGAGGATATTTTTCAAATCCTCAACATTAAAACCTGATTCACAATAGTTCATAATGGTGAAATTTTGTAAAGTCAGAGAAACGCCAAATACTGGTCCACCAGGAGATTTTTAACTCTCAAAAGAGACTCTACTCAGTCTCCAGCAATTTGTCAAATTACCACTTAGTGTTCTTATCTGCCCACAATGGCTTATTTGAAGTAAGCTGATCTCAGTTCTGAGTCTGTTTCCCTGTCTCCTGAGGATTCTGTTTGAAATGACCTCAGTTCTCTAAATGGATTTAAGAATAGCTCTTGATTTTCAATTGGTTAAAACCTTTGTTTTAGGATGAATGACAATATCTGAATTATTTACCTCACAGCTAAATAAAACCAGAATTTCTTTTATTTTTTTACACAAATGATCGACAATACCATATATTCTGTGCATTGCTTTCTGTAATGAATATAGTCTATTGTTTCATTTTTAAAGTTTAAACATTCATTTATTTAACACAGATGAATTATTTATTGTGTGGATTTATAAAAATTCTAAAAAATTTTAAGTAGATTTAGAATACTTAAAATAAGTATTGCTAAAGTTGGTATGGTGTGTTAAAATACCTTAAGTAATTCACCCTGTACACAGAGCTAAAAGTAAGAAGATTAAAGTGTGGGGGGAAATAGAAGCATTCAAGCTCTCACAAAGGATGCACCACCCATATTATTAATTTCAGAAGGAGATAACAAAGATAATAAATGAGAAATTATACTAAAGATATGATGAGGAAAGAGTCCCACAGAGTAAATAAGTTTGTGCTATGCAGTACACCAAAAAAAATTGTCATATATTGATGCATACATACTCTCTTTCAACAAATGGTAATTTACACTTATATTCTCTTATTAAATCAGAAAACTTGATAATTGTTCAATATATTTTGCAAGACATATGTTTCCTGTAAAATACATAAGACATGTGTTTCTTATAAATACACATATGAAACACTACTTTTGATTCTGAACTATAACCTCACTATTTTAACTTATTTATGTATAAACTCAGCAATGCAATCCCATGTATTTTGGAATTGTCAATGTATGTATATGCAGATAAAATATATTGTATACAAACTAAATAGTTACGTCATTATCCGGAAAAAATGAGGTTATGGGGATCAGTGTTTTCCCTTCTATTTTCATGCTGCTTTATAGTTTTAGTAAACTTTATTATTTAATAAAACATATTAACATACATTAAATTATATTAATATAAGCAACTCTAAATAAGCTCAATGGGGAAAAAGATTTGTAGTGTGTGTGAGAAATCTTAATTTTGTTTATGCATTGATGACCAACATTTCTACATTTATTAATCTTTGTGTTAATTTAACAAGAAAATTTAGGAATAATTTATAGCTAACTGAATATTGGTCTCAGCACATGCACAGAATAAACTTATTCTTGAAACATACTCAATGATATATCATTGATCAGTATTTAATATTAAATTTTTAAAGCATCATATAAAACAATAAAACATATTATATTTTAGTATGGTTTGTTTTTAATACCATACTACTGAAAAAGTGTAAATAGAAAAAGATAAAAAAGATGGAGAAATATATATAAATATTTTTCCAGTTTTTTGCTTTCACAAATAATACTCTTAAGAATATACATGTATATGTCTCTTAGGAATATACTTATATAGGTGTGAATTTCTTCTGGATATAGTTTATTTAGTAGTGGAATACCAGTGTCATAGGGCATGCCCACGTTCAACTTTAATAACTAGTCTCAGTTTTGCAACCTGATCGTACAAATGTGCTTACCAGTGGAGTGTGAAAGTTCTTGTTGCTTTACAATCTTGCCAATACTTGATAATGCCAACATTATTAATCTTAGAGTTGTAAGTTTACTGGTGGTCTTTTTCTTTCATATTCATCTTTCATGTTCTAATATTTTAGAAGTGAATAAAATTAAATGTTATAAAAGTAAGATAATTATACACTAAAATTATATTTATATGGATCTTTTACTGGAATTATATTTCTTATGTTACACAGGTAGAATTCATCTTAAAAACTAGTTCAGTAAAATGATTAGGATTAATTTAAAATATGTTGTGAAAATAAATTGTTTTATAGATTTAAAATAACATGGGATACACCATGCTATTTTGTAAAGGTTCGCCTAGGTGTGGCAGAGGAATAGATTCACTGATTTAGGAGGCCTTTTATATCCCCAATGTTCCTGCCTCAGTGATGAGAATAGTCCTATATTAATAATGGAGTTATTCTTCCTTAATTGGAATTTTCTTGGTCTGCTATTCAGCGTTTGTTTAGAAAAGTTAGAAAAAAAAGTAATGTCTCTTCTGTTTATTTCATAATTACTTTTGTAAACAATTGTGCAAAATCCTATTATTCACATTTCTAAAGTAATGAATAAAGATTATCAATCCTTGTGAATAGGGCTCATCATCTTTAATCTTTAGTAGGAAATATTATAGCCTATTACAGAGTATTTTGATTTATCTGCTATTCACAAAATAGATATATGTTACATATTCATAATCTCCTCTTCCTGTTTTCCCCCATAAGAATTGTCTGAACAATTAATATGTGTGTTAACATACCATATATGGGATATGTTTTTGTGCTTTTCAGTTTGTTCCCTGGAATTTGTATGTCCTTACTTAACATGTACCTTGTTTCTGTTATTATGCCAGAAATCATGCCTGATTAAATTCAGACAGTGTGCAAGGCAGGGGGTTTATGTAATTGCCATCATGCTCTGCAGGTTTTTACTTAATTGTCATCTCTTTTGAAACTAGATTAAGAAATGTTTTTAAAGACTGTGCTTCTCACCTGTTTGTTCATTTACATTAATTTAAGTCGTCTTTCCTGTTATTTGTTAAAAATCTTCCACCAGGAGAATTTGGTGAGGTCATTTTTTTCCCTTTCCTATCTGCCTAAGTATATATCACCTTGTTATACAGAATTATACATCCAGTAAGCTTGCCAGCTTTTCTCAGATATCTAGGATGATAACAGTGCCAGGGTAAGTCCATATGTCCCTTGTGAGTACTGTATGAACTCTTCTAATCCCTAAGGATGGACTTTAAAGCATTTAAAGCATAAGTATCTATGAAAGATATTCTCAATAAGAAATAGTATATTCCTGTTGATCCATGGTGCTGCAAATCTGACATCAGTTGAATCACTTTTTCCTCTCTAAATCAGACAATAATATGAATTCATTTTCTTACTTAGGGTCTAATTTTCAACATTCTATGTACATGACAATAAACACCACATTTGTTTACCTATATTATCAATTAACCTTTATACCTGTAATTTCTGTACTGGAAAGTTTGAAAATGATTAAGACATGGTAACTTGGAAAAAATATTATTTAATGTTATTTATTACAGTATTTTATTGTATAATTTTATTATTTTGATAAGCAACATTTATAAATATAAAGATTCTATCACATATCTATCATTATGGATTTATACATATAATTAAGATAAAGCATTTTGTGCTAAATTATAGGCATATTTATCTACTTACTTATTTTTAAGGTTAAGACAAAACATTTTTAAATACATTTTTTTGGTTATGCTATTACAGTTGTCCCATTTTTTCTTCCCTTTCCCCTCTTTCACCTGGTATCCCCATTCCCTCCAACATCCTCCCCTTTCCCCATTTAGTTCATGTCCGTGAGTTTTACATATAAGTTCTTTGGCTTCTCCATTTCCTATACTATACTAAATCTCCCCCTGTCTATTTTGTACTTATCAATTATGTTTCTAATTCTCTGTACCTTTTCCCCCCTCCCTGCTGATAACCCTCCATGTGATCTCCATTTCTGTGATTCTGTTCCTCTCTAGTTGTTTGCTTAATTTGTTTTTATTTTTATTTTATTTTTTTTTGGTTCAGTTGTTGATAGTTGACAGCCTGTTGCCATTCTACTATTCATAGTTTTTTAAAATCTTTTTCTTAGATGAGCCCCTTTAACAATTAATATAATAAAGGTTTGGTAATGATGAGCTTCTTTAATTTCACCTTATGTAGGAAGCACTTTATCTGCCTTTCCACCCTAAATGGTAGATTTGTTGGATAGAGTAATCTTGGATGTAGGTCCTTGCTTTTCATGACTTGGAATACATTTTCCCAGCCGCCTCTTGCCTGCAAGGTTTCTTTTGAGAAATCAGTTGATAGTCTTTATGAACTCCTCTGTAGGTAACTCTTTTCTCTTGCTACTTTTAAGATTCTCTCTTTATCTTTAATCTTGGCCAATTTAATTATGATGTGTCTTGGTGTGTTCTTCTTTGGGTCAAAATCTTTAGGATTCTCTGGGCTTTCTGGACTTATATGTCTATTTTCTTCACCAGATTGGGGAAGATGTTTTTCACTATTTTTTCATATAAGTTTTCAATTTCTTGCTCTTCCTCTTCTCCTTCTGGCACTCCTATGATTCAAATGTTGGAACATTTAAAGTTGTCCCAGAATATCCTAAGCCTCTCCTCATTTTTTTGAATTATTCTTTCTTCATTCTATTCTGGTTCAATGTTTATTTCTTCCTTTTATTCTAAATTGTTAATCTGAGTACCAGTTTCCTTTCATTCACTGTTGGTTCCCTGTATATTTTTCTTTATTTCACTTTGTATAGCCTTCACTTCTTCCTATATTTTGTGGCCACACTCAGTCTTTTCTCTGAGCATCCTGATTACCAGTTTTTTGAACTCTGCATCTGATAGGTTGACTATCTCCTTGTTGCTTAATTCTTTTTCTGGAGCTCTAATCTTTCATTTGGACCATAATTCTTTGCCTTATGCACCAGTTAAGCTGTATGGTGTGGAACCTTAGGTATGCACCAGGGCAGAGCAAACCATTTTTGCTGTGTTGTGTCACTGTATGTGGGAGAGGGTAAGAGAGGGAACAATGCCACTTACTCACCTCTTGCCCTGCTTTCAATCACTTGGTGCTGCTACCCACAAGCCAATTGTGCCCTTCGAGGTGCTGCCCTGGTGCTGAATCCTAGCTAAGAGAGCTTGTGTATATTCTAGGGTCCTGTCGGCCCTTCCAATGGACTCTCCTGTGAGGCTGGGAGTTTATCCTGCCCTTTCAGCCCTCACAGATTTTTACAGCCAGTGGTTTTTTTGGCTTTATTTGCCTGGCAAGGGAACCCTGAGTTATACATTCTGTTTCTCCCCAGTTGTTCTTCCCAGTCTATCTGCACACAAATGTGGGACTACCTGGTCTGCCAGCCACCACTTTGCCCTTCTGGTCTGCCAGCTACCATCTTGCCACACATCCACTCTGTCCTGGCTGCCTTTCCTGCCACTCTTACCAGTCTTGATTAATATTTCTTCTTTAATTCCTTTGTTGTCAGACTTCCATGGGAGTTTGATTTTCTGGCAGTTCTGATTGATTTTTGTCTTTTTATTGGTGGTTATCCTTTTTATTGTGTGAGGAAGCCTCAATCTTGGCCAGAACTCCAAAACATGAGCATATTTAAATCCATAGTATATTTGCAGTTACTATCAATTCTTTATAATATTCTCATTGAGTCACTTCTAATGAAGCTCTTTGAGCATTGCATATGAGGACAATTTCATTTCACCAACCATCTCTGCATAGCAAATTCAAAAAATTATTCAAAAATTAATTTAAGTGGCCAGTATTATAGTCAAAAAGGTGTGCATTTGTGGATTATATAAGTGACTTAAAAAAGAGACCTCTCAAAAAGAGATTGATTATAACTTATAATAGAATAATATAATGGAATTTAAAATGTGTCATATAGTTTTGTTTTCTATTTACAATATTTTAATTGTGAATAAGAACATATAAAACAAGTCCAGAAAATGTGTGAGGTCTGAAAATATTCACAAACTGAATGTCAGTTAAACTGGCACCAGGTCAAGAATTTGAACCTTGTGTGTCCCTAATAAAGCACAGCCCTGGTCTCTAGCACAGTCTAGTCTTGCATGTCTATGAGTGTTAGGTGACGAATGAATGATATCACATAGATTCACTCACATGAATCTTACCTCTTGCTCAGCTGCATGTCCGAACATTCACCCCATCTTCCACATAGCTGTAAATTATTGATTCTCTTGACTATAAAGTAGTCAATCAAGTGAGCAGATGAACATCATTTGTCCATCCTACTCTTGATGGAAAATCAGGTTGTTGGTTGTTTTTTGTCTCTTATGAGAGGCTTCTGTGACCTTGAGTACATGTATCCTGGGGATGTCTCTCACAGTGTGATATGCACATACCCAGGAATGGACTGCTGAGTCCTGAGTTTACAGCTTCTGTAGAAGCTGCCATCTTAGACTTTGGCATCACTTCCACTGCCCTCTGTGTCAACAATGACATTTCCAGTGTTATTTGTTTTATCCTGGTTGTTTTAATATGAGTGAAAACATTCAGCATTTTATTTATTAAAAATCAAAGGGTATGCCACTTTCATTATATTTTTATCATACACACACACACACACACAATAGTTTTCCCAGTAAGACTAAGTTGTTTTAAAATACATTTTGATGGTAGACTAGTCTTAACATGAGAGAAACATTTGTATATCTCCATGAAATTAAAAAATATATATATTACTAGTGTACTGAAAAGTCTCATAAGAGTTTTAAATGTGCACCCTTGGCTGGTATGGCCCAGTGGCTTGAATGCCAGCCTAAGAACCAAAGGGTCACCTGTTTGATCCCCAGTCAGGGCACATGCCTGGGTTGCAGGCCAAGTCCCCAGTAGGTGGCACGTGAGAGGCAACCACACATGGGCATTTCTCTCCATCTCTTTCTCCCTTTATTCCATTCTCTAAAAATAAATGAATAAAATCTTTAAAAAGAGAGTTTTAAATGTGCAAAACTAACAGAGCCCAAAACAGGTAGTGCAATAAAACTATATTTCAGAAAATCAGTTTCAGAGATGTCTTAAATATGAAATCAAATAGGGAATTAAGAGTATTTCAGAGTTAGCAACAGCTGGAATATACTATGTGCCCCTAACCCCAAAAGAACCTGGGGGAGGGTATTTATTATACTGAAACCTAAGAACTGGGGTGGCACATTGGGCATCAAGTCAAAGAAGAGAAACAACCATTGTCAGAACTGCTAGCAGTGGATATAGAGAAAAATATCATAGTTTTTATTTTCTTTTCTACTCCAATCTGATGCCAATACTTCCCATTATCCAAACCTAAAGGAAACTTGTTACAAAAGGATTTGACTAAAAATGTGGCAAGCGAATGTATGATGTTGGGAAGCTGTTAAAGAACAGGAAAGCAAAAGACTAGCCTGTTAGTCACTACACATTATCTTAATCAGTGTATATTTTAACCTTTCTTCCCATGTTTACAAAGCAAAATTTTTGCTTTCCTCTAACATAATTAACTTTTCACACACACACATAAATATTGCTTCACTTATTCCTCTGTTGGAAAAGGAAATCTCTTTGGGGGGATATGAGATGACAGCAGAGTAGGTGGAAGCTATACAAATATCATCCCAAGACCAACATGAAATTACAACTAAATTACAGAAAAATCATCCTGAATAACAAATTGAATACTAGCTGTAGAGGAGTCTTTTAATCAAGGAGTTAATAAAGAAACCATATCACCACAATGAGACAGGTAAGACATGTCGAGGTGTGAGATAGCTGGCTAAAGTTCCAGAGGGATATTTCAACAGCCAGGGGGGTTTACCCTAAGAATGGCAGGGTCTAAACCCCGTGCTGCAATACCCAGCCTAAAGTATCAAAAAGGAACCAAAATAACATCTGGCTATGAAAAGCAGTGGGATTTCTGCCCACCAAAAGGAGAGTTAGAGACACAGAGAGCCTCTTAAAAAGCCAATGCACAAAATTTCATTTGCAGTCATATACCCTGGGATATAAGAGGAGGGCAGAACAGACTGAAGCCACACAAGGAGATTCTGGGGCTGACAGGTCTGCAGAGAGAGCTGAAGGGTCATCCACTAGGATACCTGTGATCAGTCATCCTCCATACTGCAAAATCTATCTTTTTAGGGCAGAGTGCTCCTTCTATTAGGCATCATCCTCAGGGGAAGCAATAGCTTGACCAAGAGGAATACCTCTAACCAAGCTGCTGAAGGGTGCAGCTGGAGGTACTTTCACTGTTTAAACAAAACAAAAATTCTGCAGGTGAAGGCTGATCTCTGGGAGCTCTGAGGCTTTAGCTAACCTTCCCCCAGGCCTGGTGCTGATAAAGTTGAACTTGGTGAATGGCCTGGTGGTTCTTCCTGCACAAAACCAGACCCAGACCAGATGGAGCCACAAGCTGTGGATTGCTGATAGCTCAAAACAGAGTGCCTGGGGCGAGTCACAGGCAACATCCAACTTAGGACTATACTGGGATCTTTACGGATCTACCTAATACATAGAAACAAACACAGAGGTATCCAAAATGGGAAGACAAAAAAATAGACCCCAAGCGAAAGAACAAGAGCATTCTCCAGAAGAAGACCTAAATTAAATAAAGGCAAGCAATTTATCAGATATGGAGTTTAGAGTTATAACTACAAGAATACTCAACAACATGAAAAAAGACATAGAAATCAGAAAAAAGGACCAGTCAGAAATAAGGCAATATCTGAAATAAATAATATACTAGAAGAAATAAACAAGAAATTAGATGAAGTGGAATCAGCAATTTGGAATAAAAGGAAAAAAACAACTGAGTAGCAAAAATTTAAAATAAGAATTTTTTTAAATGAGGAAAGTTTCAGGAACATTTGGTACAACATAGAGCAAAATGACATCCATATCATGGGGACACCAGAAGAAGAAGAGTGTCAGCAAGGAATCAAGAACCTATGTGAAGAAATAATGAAAAAAAGCTTACTTAATCTGGTGAAGGAAACAGACAAACAAGTCTGGGATGCATAGAATCCCAAACAAGGTTGATCTAAGGAGGACTGCACCAACACACATCATAATTAAAATTACAAACCTTAAAGACAAGTATGGAAACTTATAAACCACAAAAGAAAAGTAGTTAAATTACCAAAAATAGAGCTTACATCAGACTGTCATCTGATTTCTCAACAGAAACATTTCAGACCAGAAGGGACTGGCATGAAATACTCAAGTGATGAAAAACAAGGACCAAAGGAATTTAAAAAAGAATAACAAACAATGCCCAAAATGAGTAAAAGAAGGAAATAATAAATACCAGAGCAGAAATAAATGAAATACAGTGTAAAATATACCAATGAATTTAAGAGCTGGTTCACTGAAAATAAACAAGATTGACAAACCTTAGCCAGAATGACCAAAAAAAGAAAGAAAGAGGACCCAAATAAATAAAATCTAACACAAAAGGGAAAAACAATAACAATTAACACAAAAGAAATACAAAAGAATTGTTAAAAAATATTATGAAAAACTATAAGGCAATAAATTGGACAACCTGAGTGAAATGGATAAATACTTAGAAACATACAGTATTCCAAAACTAAGCCACAGAATCTCTACAGACAGATTCTACCTACTGAAATTGAAGCAGTAATCAAAAACTTCCCAACAAAAAAAAACAGCCTTGGGCTGGATAGCTTCATAGGTGAATTTTACCAAACATTCTGAGAAAAAATACCATGTTTTTTTCTCAAACTATTCCAAAAAATTCAAGAGGAGTGAAGACTCTGAAGCTCATTTCATGAGGCCAGCAGTATACTTAAATTGAAAAACTGGAAATAGACACTACAAAAAAAGAGAAAACCATAGGTCAATATCCATGATGAATAGAAGTGCTAAATTCCTCCTTAAAAATCTTAGCAAAGAAAATACATCAATACATCAAAAAGATCATACACCATGATCAAGTGGAATTTATTCCAGTTATACAAGTTTGATTCAATGTCGCAAATCGACAAATGTGACAAACCACATAAACAAAATGAAGGATAAAAACCACATGATCATATCAATAGATGCAGGAACAACATTTTGTAAAATCCAGCACCATTCATGATGAAAACTCTCAACAAAGTGGGACTAGAGGGAACATACCTAAACTATTACGTTTAGACCAAATAAGAGAAACCCACTGCCAGTATCATAATCTGTAAGTGAAAACTACAAACATTCTTCTTATGACCAGGAAGAAGACAGGGATGTAAGTTTTCATGTCTCTTATTCATCATAGGACCAGAATCCTAGCCATAGCAATAGGACCAGAAAAATAAATGAAAGGCATTGAAACTGGAAAGAAGTAAAACTGTCATTATTTGCAGATGATATGATACTGAACATAGAGAACTCTAAAGATTCCACCAAGAAACTACTATAACTGATAAATTAATTTACTAAAGTAGTAAGATACAAAATTAGTAACCAGAAATTAGTTGCATTTTAATGCAATAATTAGCTATCAGAAATGGAAATTAAGAAAACAACCCATTCAAAATTACTTCAAAAAGAATAAAATACCTAGGAATAAATCTAACCAAGGATGTAAAAGACCTATACTTGGTAAATTATAAGACACTGAAGAAAGAAACAAATAAGTGAAAGCACATATAGTGTTCATGGATAGGAAGAATTAACATTATTAAAATGTGCATAGTACCCAAAGTCATCTATATATTCAACACAATCCCTATCAAGATACCAATGATGTATTTCACAGAACTAGAACAAATATTTTGCAAATTTACATGGAATTGCAGAAAGGCCTGGATAGCAACAATGATGTTGAGAAAGAAGAACAAAGTTGGAGGAAACACACTACCTAATATCAAACTATACTATAAGGCCACAGTAATAAAACAAACAAACAAACAAACATGGTACTGTCATAAAAACAGACAATGGAACACATAGATCAGTGGAATAGAGTAGACAGCCCAGAAATAAAACCACAACTTTATAGCAATTAATATTTGACAGAGGAAGCAGGCATAAACAATGGACTCTAAATAATTCATTCAATAAATGGTGTTGGGAAAATTGGACAGATACACGCAGAAGAATGAAACTAGACTACCTTCTTATACTGCACATAAAAATAAATTCAAAGTGGATTACAGACTTAAATGTTAAATCTGAAACAAAAAAATCCTTGAAAAAAATATAGGCAGTAAATCTCAGACATTGCTTGTAGCAATATTTTTTCCTGATATGTCTCCCCAGGTAAGGGAAACTGAAGAAAAAATAAACAAATGGAACTACATCAAACTAAAAAACTTTTGCACAGCAAAGTGGACCATCAAAAAAAAAAATTAAAAACATCCCATTGAGTGGGAGAATATATTCATCAATACATCTGATAAGGGGTTAATATCAACAATTTATAAAGAACCTGTAAAATTCAACACCAAAAAAGAAAAAGCAAAAACAAGTAATTCAATTTTAAAACCTGTAAAGGACTTCAATAGACATATCTCTAAAGAGGATACACACGCACACACACACACACACGCGCGCGCGCGCACACACACATCAAAAGATGCTCATTGTCACTAATCAACAGAGAATGAAAATTATAACCAAAATGAGGTATAACCTTACTCTAGTCATAATGGCTATCATCAGTAAATGAACAAACAAGTGCTGGCAAGGATGTGGAGAAAGGGAACACGTCTGCACTGTTAGTGGGAATGCAGACTGATGCAGCCATGGTGCAAAGCAGTATGGAGTTATCTCAAAATATTAAAAACGAAACTGCCTTATGATCCAGCAATTCCACTTCTGGGAATTTATCTGAAGAAACCTGAAACACTAATTCTAAATAATATATGCACCAATGGACCTGCAGAACATTATCTAAGTGAAATAAGCCAGTCAGAGAAAGATAAATGACCTATGATTTTGCTCATATGTGGAATCTAATGAAGAAACTGAATAATGAGCTAATAGAGACAGGCTCATAATAGAGAGCAGGCTGACAGCTGTAGAAGCAGGGTTGATAGATGGAGACATCAAGCAAAAAATGAAAAAAGGGTCATGGACATGAAAAACAGTGTGGTGATTGCAGCATGGAAGAGGGTGGGTGGAGGTGGAAGATAGTATAAGGGGGATAAATGGCAATGGAAACATATACAATAAAAAAAGAATGAAGAAATAAAATCTGCTCCCAACCCAGAAAATCTCCCCACAGAGGCAGAAGAAAAAGAAAAGCATATCGTTGGATACACATTAAACCAGAATGTGATGAACATCCCAGGCAATATGCTAAAATATTTGCAAAGACATGAAGAAACCTCACCTTTTTAAATATATAGTCAAGTAGAAACAACCTGTTACATGTGCTCAAGACAACACAAGATGAGTTGACAGCAATATTTGTCACACATACTTCATCCTAAAATCACTTGAAAATATCAGTGGCCATTTCTGTTAATTGACTTTATCCAAGGGAAAATAAGTTTCTCGTACTTAAAACAGGAAATAGTTTTGCAACTTGCAGCAAGGCACCACTAAGTTAGGCTCCTACCCAAACTGGGAGATAAGGGCGTTCTCTTTCTTGATGTTTACATTTCAAGAAGATGAGTCCCAGTCTCTGAGAAAGATTTCCTTGTGTCTTAAAGCTGGCAAGAGGCTTACTAAGGTTTAAACAAGTTCCACAATAATTTCAAAGAATCAGAATGAATTTACAAGTACAAAGTTTCTAAAGTAAATATTATTTTAAAAAGGAAGGGAAGAAGTCAATTCTCTTACTTTCAACAATGAAAATTAAGCATTTTATTTGTAATTGATATTTGCACTTGTATGCCAAATAAGGGGAGATACACTGTCCCATGAGTCACTAGAACCTTCTTAAATTAGGATCTTTATCCCTCCCTCCAGGCCTAAATATATGTTCAAGGTCTGATTAGTCATGAACTAAACGTCATAAAGTTAAGTCCCACTAACACTCTTTGCCCTAAACACTAGAGGAAGGGAAAAAAGGAAAGTAATTGCACTGTCTGTGTAAGACATATGTACAACATGCTGTGGAATGTTGTCATTGTGCTTCTGTATGCAGATATTCAAGAATAGAGATTTTTATTGTATATAACCCTAGTGTTATTTGATTCTTATTTAAAATAGTTGTTTTCTGGGAAACTGTATTCTCAGGAAATTTCGTTTTACATTTACAACTTTTGTTGACGAAAACAAGCAGGGTCGTTCAACCTTCAGGTCTGTCTATGAATAACTCCTAAAAGGGAATCTCAGTCAAAAGAATCAAACTGATATGTACACTTAGGCCATATGGTTCAGTGAACTATTGTATTTCATAATATGGGCTATATTAATAGTATTGATAATAATAAAGTTTTTTGAACTTTGTAAAACAATGCATTTGAGAATGGCAACACCATATAAAGGGCCTCTAATGATTTCCAAGTGGTAGATGGCTTGATCAGGCATCAGGTTAAATAGGAAAACATTTATTTGTGCTAGGATTATACTTTCTAACCCAAATATATGATCCAGAAACATAATGCATTATTTCATTCTGAGATCATCAAATTACCAAAGACTTCATTATAAAAACTTTCTTACTGTCTTTTTAAACTTAAAAAAGCAAACCTAAGATTTTACTGTCATGACTGATGTTCTGAGCCAGCTGTTATTCAGATTTCATCCAAATATCCCTCTAGTCTGAATTTTATAATTTCTTTCTCTCACACTCTCATTAACCTATCACTGATAAAGATCTAATTACTTCCCCTCACCCCTGAGATCTACAAAACTTCACTTTTACTAAATCCATTTGCCATTATCTGGGTATAGCTGCTACTTTTGGTAACATTGACCACTTTCTTTCTCTAATATTTTTTTCCTTTGGCTTTCACAACATTGTACTAGGCTTATTTATCAATTAGTTAAGAATTATGAAGTAAGTCCACCAACATGTTCTTTATTTGAGAAGAAGCAAAGAGCTTTAACTCTGACCTCCTCCTCTGCTGCAAAAGTTTAATGTCCTTTATAAATGCCCGGGTAAGGCTCCATATTGACTGACCTCATTTCAGAGTCAGGAAGCCTGGACTTCCATTGGCTCTGCCACTTATTATTCTAAGTTTAAGAAAATATCTGTGTTTACTTTTATTTTTAATAAAGATAATTTATTTAATTTTAGAATATTTTCCAGCATAAAGTTTCTTCTGAATCATTGTTATTCCAGGATTCAATGATATAGTAAACCAAAGAAACTAAAACAGAACTTGACATACAGTAAGTAGAGTGACTAAACGCCATGTGGACATGGCTTTACAGAACAAAATATTTTGGAAAATATACATGTTTGCTGGTGTAAATGATATTAGTGAATTAGTTTTGTTTGTTTGCTTTTTACTTTCAATTTTAAACAGGTCTTTAGTGTAAATTACAACTATTATAGCCACAATGTTTGATGGAAAAATATCTGATGTTTGGAAACTGAGTAGCAAGAAGAAAAACAAAGTTTGTACTATAATAAATTGATGCCAAAAAGGTTAATCTAAAATTAAGTAACAAAGGGAAAAGATGGTGGTAAAGTTGGTGGAAGCTGAACCCATTTGCGCTTGCCCCCAACTCAGATTTTCAGCTGATTTTCTGACAAATAACCTGAACAATCAATGGCATCTTATCTACTGTGACATTTGGAAGCCAAGGGGTACAGAAGATGCTTACAACAGGGGTAAGGAGATTTCATAGGTTGAAGGGAAAATATTCCATGTGTAGCACCTGCAGTTGTGGAGACACTAGTGAGAAATTGCAACTTTTTGGTTCCCTTCCCTCCCAAGACAGGGAACCCCCAGACTCAGGCCAGGAGTGACTTTGGAGGATATATGAAATCAAGGAGATCCAGGCTACAAACACATAGTAAGCAGCACGTCCATAGCTGCAGCTCCAAATGCAAACCAAGAGAGTGCCCGAGAGAGAGGGACTCTGTCTCCCAAAAGGATGAGGGACTGCACCTGGGTTGGCAGACACAGGCTGCTGTCAGCCATGACAACAGACTTTGGCTTCTTGGAGAGATGTGAGTGCAGAACCAGACAGTGTCTCAGTACTTCAGTGGGTATGCTACAGAGGGACTCATTCAAGTAGGAGCTGAAGCATGTTGGGCAGGAACCCTGTGTGCAGCTATCCTGCCAACAAAGGGAAAAGATTGAATGCACAGTTTGCTCCTGTTGAATGTAGCTGGGCAGAGAGATCAAAATGTTATGCAGCAAGAGGATTTCTGGGCCTCAGCCTGATGTGGCTAGCAGGCCAGGGCTACACAGAGTGAAGAGTTGGGACTGTGTATGCTGTGAGGGCAGTGGGCTGGGAACTAGATGGGTGGAAGTTGAATGCCTGAGATTATCTACAGCCAGGTAGAGCCCCCTTCCCCAGCAGAGTTCAAACCTCTGGGAAGGGAAAGGCATACCCAGCCCCCTCACCCCCCTGCAGTATTGCAAGCACTGCATCCAACAGGGAAGCTCTGCACAGCAGGCAGGTCAGGCTTAAGGACACCCTGCAGGGTGCATATCCACAGGAGAAAGACAGGAAGAGAAATGCCAAAAGGGCCCATTTTGGACCTCTCTCAGGGATTAAAAATACACTGGTTCCTCCAGTCCTATTCCACTGAGGCCAGCAAGACAAGGAGGTCAGAAATCAAGGCAGCAAGGGGGAATCAGCGCCCCCGCCCAGCCTCTGCTCACACATAGAACTGCCATCAGCATCAAGGAGGAAAGAGCTGACCATCTTACATCGACTGGCCCCTCCCTTGAAACAGACAGCTAGTTCATCAGAAACTATACATTATTAGAAATAAGCTGGGACAGATGAAGAGGGTTGGCACAGTGTCAGGGGGAACATATCCACAATTTTCCCAGAAGACTAAACAGTGCCTCTCAGAGGAGACCCAGAGCTTCCACCCTTTGACTGCAATTGAAACCCCCTCTAGTGGAAGGAGATGGTGAAACATGCAATGCTGCCAGAAGTTAGATGACCCACACCTAGACCTTGAGCTGATAAAAAGCCAGAGGTGGATTCAGAAGGAGGAAAAAGAATGAAAACTCCAGGCTATGCTGAGGCAAATTCTATCATGTACTTCTTCAGAATTTTTTTTTCTGGCATAGCTTTTCAACATTTCTTTTTCTTCAGTTATATTCCAACTAATTCACTATTTTTTGTCTTTTATTTTTTATTCCTTTTATTTATATTTTTATTTTTTAATTTATTTTTATTTCAAATCTCATATTTTACTCTTCCCCTGTCTTACACAAATTTGCCTTCTTCCTGCCCTTTCTTATTCTCATTTAAAATTGTATTTCCCCTTTTCTACACCTTGCTCTTATTTCTTACTCTATTTCTCCTCTCTCTATCCTCTCAAAATCACTTTTCTTTCCTTTGGTGAGCTCACACTCTTTTCCCTTTCTTATAATATTCTTATTTTACTTCCACCTTTATTAATAGTTGTTTCTTTGGAATGGATATTGTAGTTATTGCTGTTTTTCTTCAATTTTATTCCTACTTATTCACTATTTTTTTAATTCAAATCTCATAGGTTGTTCTCTCTTTGTCTTACTCCATTTTGTCTTCTTTCTGCCCTTCTTTATTTGAGTTTGGATTATTTTTTTCCCCTTTGTTAGCCTGGATTCTGTTCCTTACTCTTATTATCTCTCCTCCCTGTCTACTTCCAAAATAATATTTTCTTTACTAAAAACATTTCATATTTGCTTTTCTCTTTCTTATAATATTCTTACTCTTTTTCTACCTTTATTAATCTGTGCTCATATGCGATTGTTACTGACCCTGTTGTAGTTTTTCTTCAATTTTGTTCCTACTGGCTCACTGTATTTCACACCTCATACTATACTCTTCCTTTTTCTTCCTCCATTTTGCCATTGCCCTTCATTTTTTATTTACATTTTATATTTTATTTTCACCTTTCTTCACCTCATTTCTATTCCCTACTCTTATTATTTCTGCTTTCTCTTCCCTCTCAAAATCATTTTTCTCTCCTTTAGTAATCTCCTATTCTTTTTTCCTCCCTTATAATATTCTTAATCTCTTTCCATCTTTATTAATCTTTGGTCATTTGCTATTGATATTCATTGTGTGGTAATAGGATATTTTTACTACAATGGGTTTAGTTTTCTGCATAGTTTTGCTCTATTCTGCCAGCACCTTACAACAACATATAAGATGTGGTGGAGGTTGTGAATGTCAGTCATCTAGCTGGAATGGAGAACCCACCAATGAATAAGCCATCAATAGTCAAAACCCAAGTATAATAAGAGAGCCAACATAAACTGAATAAAAGGCGTCCCTAGATCATCCACATCAGTGATCAATGGCATTGCACCATCGAGATCCACAGAACTGCTGTCACAGAAGACCACCACACGAAGAGAGGCAGTTAAAGCAGAACAATCTGAGATGTGGAAACAAAAAACAAAAAACAACAACAACAAAAAAAAGAAGAGTCACCTAACATGGTAAGACAAAGGAACAACCACCAGTTAAAAGGACAGGAGGAGTTGCCAGAAAAAAGAGTTAATGAGTTTGAGGCAAGGAAACTATCAGACATAGAGTTCAAAATAAGGATTATAAAGATACTCAAAGAACTCACTGAAAACTACAAGAAACGTTATAGAAGCTATGAGGAACTTAGTGTGAATTACAGCAGCATTAAAAAGGACATAGAAACTATGAACAAGAAGCGGGAGGAAATGAAGAATACAGTAGAGGAATTAAAATCAGGCTACATAAATCAGAGGATTGAATCAGCAAGCTGGAAGACAAGGTAGTAAAAAAGCAACCAACCAGTATGAGGAATGAAATGAAAAAAGGCTGAAAAAGAATAAGGATAGTTTAAGGGAGCTTCAGGACAACATGAAAAGTAATGACATTTGCATCTTAGGAATATCAGGAGAAGAAAATGAGCAAGAGATAGAAAGTCTATATGAAAAAACAATGACAGAAAACTTCCCTAACTTGGTGATGAAAAATGGCATGTAAGTTCGAGAAGCACAGAGGGTCCCAATCAAGATGAACCCAAAGAAGTCTGCTCCAAGACACATCATAAAAATGGTAAAATTTAAAGATAAAAAGAGAAGCGTAAAGACAGCAAGGGAAAAACAGTTAATAATATACAAGTGAACTCCAAAAAGGCTTTCAGCTGATTTCTCAACAGCCTCAGAAGAGGCTGACATGAAGTATTCCAAGTAATGAAAACCAAGGACCTGCAGACAAGACTACCCTATTTAGCAAGGTTTTCATTTAAAATATAAGGTGAAATAAAGAGCTTCCCTGACAAAAGAAAGTGAAAAGAGTACATGTCCACTAGCAAGCACTGCAGGAGATGCTAAAGAGACACCTTTCAGAGGAATAAGAAATATATATATATATATATATATATATATATATATATATATATATAGAGAGAGAGAGAGAGAGAGAGAGAGAGAGAGAGGAAGAAGAGCACAGATGCAAAATGAAAAATGGAAATGAACAAGTACCCTTCCACAAGAACCTTAAATGTAAATGGATTAAATGTGCCAATCAGGCCTAGGGTAGCTGAGTAGATACGAAAACACAATGCACATATCCACCATCTACAGAGACCCGCCCCAGAACAAAAGATCTACAAGGCCTTAAAGCGAAGGGATAGAAAAAATATTCTGAGCAAATGGACACAAATATGCATACACACACAAAACTGGGATAGAAATACTTATACCAGAGAAAATAGACTTCAAAAGAAAAGTCATAACAAGGGACAAAAGAGGGTCACTACATAACACTTAAGGAAGTAGTCCAATAAGATGATATAACCATTGTAAGTATATATGCACCCAATATAGAAGCAACTAAATACATAAGGAAATTCTTTGAGGACTTTAAGAAGCAGACCAACAGCAATACAACCATCATAGGGGATTTTAGCATCCAAGTGTCAGCAATGAGTAGATTTTCCAAAGAATCAACAAGAATATTATGTCTTTGAAGAACCCTCTAGATAAAATGAATTTAATTGATATTTATAGAACATTTCACCCAAAAGAAGCAAAGTATACATTCCTTTCAAATGCATGGGAATCATTTTCAAAGATAGACCACATGGTAGGACATAAAACAAGCTTCAACAAACTCAAGAAAACTGAAATCATATATCAAGCATCTTCTCAGATCACAATGGTTTGAAGATAAAAACTAACTTCAAAGAAAAACTAAAAAAAAACATTAAAAAACATAGAGATAAAAAATGTGTTATTAAGTAATAAATGGGTTAACAATGAGATAAAGAAAACTCAAAGTATATCTGGAAACAAAAGAAAAGAAACACACAACAACTCAAAACCTATTGGACAGAGTGAAGACAGTCCTGAAAGGGAAGTTCATAGCATTTCAAGCCTACCTAACAGAGATAGAAAAGTCTCAAATAAACAACCTACCCCTACATTTAAAAGAACTAGAGGAAAATCAACAAGCAAAAACCAGTGCAAGTAAAAGGAAAGTAATGAAGATATGGGCAGGAAAAAATGGCATAGAGACTTTAAAAGCAATTCAAATGATCAGGGAATCCATGAGTTGATTCTTTGAAAAGGTAAACACAATTGACAAACTTTTAACCAGACTCATCAAGAAAGAAAAAGAGAGAACCCAAATAAGTAAAATCAGAAATGAAAGAGGAGAGGTAACAAATGATACTACAGAAACTGGACAACTGAGACAAATTATATAAACTTCTGGAAACATACGATCTCCCAAAAATAAAATAAGAAGAAGCAAAAAGCCTGAACAGGCCAATAACAATCAGTAAAATTGGAGCAGTAATAAAAAATACTCCCAGTACACAAAAACCCTGGATCAGATGGCTTCTCAGGCAAATTTTACCAAATATTCAAAGAAAAACTAACACCCATTCATCTCAAATTATCCAAAAAATTCAAGAAGAGGGAAAGCACACACAATCATTTTATTAGTATTAGCAATAATAGGCCAATATTCTCGTGATTCCAAAATCAGATTAAAAAAAGAAAGAAAGAAAATTACAGACCAATAACTCTGATGAATATACATGCTAAAACCCTCAACAAAATATTGATAATTCATATCCAGCAATACATTAAACAGACCACACACTACAATTAAATGGGATTTATCCTGGGAATGCAAGGATGATATAACATTTGCAAATCAATACACATAATGCATAACATAAACAACATGAAAGACAAAAATCACATTATCATATCAATAGATGCTGCAAAAGCATCTTTTTTATGATAAAAACACTCAATGAAGAAGGAATGGGGGAGCATAACTCAACATAATAAAGGCCGTATACAAGAAATCTACTGCCAACATCATACTCAAAGGGCAAAAACTAGAATCATTTCCTTTAAGATCAGGAACAAGACAAGGGTGTCCACTTTTAACATGCTTAATGAATATAGTACTGGAAGTTATAACCACAGTGATTAGACAAGAAAAAAGAAATAAAAGGCATTCTGACTGGAAAGGAGGGAGTAAAACTGTCATTATTTGTAGATGAATGAATGTGTACATAGAAAACCCTCTAGTCTCCACCAAAAAACTACTCAACTTAATAAGTGAGTTCAGCAAAGTAGTAGCATATGAAGTCAATACTCAGATATCAATGGCATTCTTATACACCAAATATGTGTAATCAGAAAGAGAAACTAAGGAAATATCCCATTTACTTTATCTATAAGAAAGACAAAGTACCTAGAGATAAAATTAACCAAGGATGTTGAAGACCTATAATAGGAAAACTATAGAACACTGAAGAAAGAAATTAAGGTAGATACAAATAAATGGAAGCATATACTGTGTTCATAGACTGGAACAATCAACATCATTAAAATGTGCATACTACCCAAAGCGATCTATATATTCAACACAATCCCTATTAAAATACCAGTGGCATATATCAGAGATTTAGAACAAATGTTCCAAAAATATGTATAGAATGAAAAAAGACCCCAAATAACTTCAGCAATCCTGAGAAAGAAGAAAAAAGTTGGAGGGATTGCAGAATCTTATATTAACTATACTAAAAGGCCCCTGTAATCAAGGCAGCCTGGTACTGGCACAAGAACAGACACATTGATCAATGGAACAGAATAGAGAGCCCAGCAATAAAACCCTGTTTTTTTTAGTCAATTGATATTTGACAAAGGGGATATGAGCATATAATGAAGTAAAAAGTCTCTTCATTAAATAGTGTTGGGAGAACTGGACTGGTACATGAAAAAAAAATGAACTAGACCACTAACTTATACCATACACCAGAATAAACTCAAAATGGATAAAATATTTAAATATAATCCATAATGCCATAACAGTCCTAACAGAAAACATAGGCACAAAAGTTTCAGATATCCCATGTAGCAATGTTTTGCCAATATATCTCCTAGGTCAAGGGAAATAAAGGAAAAACTAGATAAGACTATATCAAATTAAAAGGTTTCTACCCAGCTAAAGAAACTATCATCAAAATGAAAAAGGAACTGATAGTATGGGAGAACACATTGGCCAATCATACATTAGACAAGGGCTTACTCTCCAAAATATATAAAGAAATCATGATTCAATACCAGGAAGACAAAAAATCCAATTAAAAAATAGGAAAAGGACCTAACAGGTGCTTCTCCAAGGAGGACATACAGAGAATTCCATAGGCATATAAAAAAATGCTCAACTTCACTAGCCATTAGAGAGATGCAAATTAAAACCACAATGAGATATCATCTCACACCTGTCAGAATGGCTATCATTAATCAACAAACAATAAATGCTTGTGAGGATGTGGAGAAAAGGGAACCCTAGTGCACTGTTGAGGGAATGCAGAGTCATGTAACCACTCTGGAAAACAATATAGAACTCCTTCAAAAACTAAAAATGGAACTGCCTTTTGACCCCATGATTCCGCTCCTTAGCGTATATTCCACTGTGGCAATATACACTATGAATCCTTAAACATCAATTCAATGAACTTATGCACCCCTATGTTCATAGCAGTGCTATTTACAATAGCTAAGTTTTAGAAACAGCCCAAGGCCCCTGAACAGATGAGTGGATTGAAAAAATGTGGTGCATTTACACAATGGAATACTGTGCAACAGAAAGAAGGAAGTCCTTCATATGTGAGAGCATGGATGCAGCTGGAGACTATTATGCTAAGTGAAAAAAGCCAGTCAGGGAAAAACAAATACCATATGATCTCACTTATAAGCGGAATCTATGGAACAAAATAAACTAATGAGAATAATAGAACCAGAGACATGGAAACATGGAACAGACTGATAGCTGGAGAGGGGGGAAGGGGGAAATGTTGGAAGAAAGGGGAGAAGACTAGTCAAAGGACATATATGAATGACTCATGGAAATAGACTACAGAGAGGGGATTGATGTGAGTGATAGGGGTGGGCTGGGAGGAGAGGGACAAAGGAGGAAAAGAAATTGGAACAACTGTAATAGAATAAACAGTAAAAAATATCATTAAAATAAATAAATAAAATTAAGTAACAAGTATGCTAATATTCTTTCTATTTTACTTAAGAAGTTAATCCTCAAGTCATTCTCCTAAATAAGCAGTTCTCATGATTACATGTTTCTCAACAGATCTGTATTGACTTTTTTCACATTAATGTGCACTGGGTACCACCACCGCTCCAAGTCCAACTACAATGAAGATGTTAAAATAATATTGACATAACGACATACAAAACAAGGTGGAGGATGACATAGTAAGACTAAAACAAGATGGAAAATCCCAGGAGACAAAGGAGATCAACATTTCATTACAGAAAATCTCCCTCTCTCTCTCTCTCTCTCTCTCACACACACACACACACACACACACACACACAGTCACTGTAATTCCAAGAGTTTGATTCAGTGATTTCTCGTCACTGGATGCCAAAATAAAACTCTCCTGCATCTTCCTATGGGACTTTTTTCTACAGACATTGATAAATTACCAGGCCTTCTTTTTGAGAAACACTGCTCCAGGATACATTGACAAGACTGTAGCTATTAGGACTTGATTATGAGTTTTAGGAATGGTATTTAGAGGCATAAATATAATATTGATCACACTGTTTTACTTGTTCATGTTTTGAAATCTCATATAGATTTTCAGTTTGGCAATTTTATGAGAATTGACTTACTACACAATTATTGAAGCCTGTCCATTTTCTCAAAGAGAATGTAGGTTTATGGGAATCTTTTATTGTGTAATTCAAATATCAAACACTCTATATACTTGCCATTTGTTTTATTTTAATTCAAATAATGATGTTAATGTATATACTTTTTAATTTCTATGAAACAATATAAAAAGTAGGACAAATTTAGTTTACTGGTAATAAAAATTAATACCTTTAAAACATCCTTTTAAATCATTTATTATATTACAGTTGTCCCAGTTTTCTCCATTTGCATCCCTTCCCTCAGCCTGTGCCCCATTCCCACAGCCACTACCCCCCACACCATTGTTCATGTCTATGGGTCATGTCTATATGTTCTTTGTCTAATCCCTTTGACAATTATCAACCAGTCCCCACCTCCTCCTTCCTCTATTACAACTGTCAGCCTGTTCCATATTTCTGTGCCTCTGGTCTTATTTTGCTCATTTATTTATTTTGTTCACTAGATAGTAGTTACAAGTGAGATTGTATGGTATTTGTCTTTCATTGACTGGTTTAGTTCACTTAGCATAACAGTCTCCAGTTCCATCCATGCTGTCAAAAAAAGTAAGAATTCCTTCTTTTTTCACTGCTGTGTAGTATTCATGTGTGTTATTATACCACAGTGTATTTATTCACTCATCTGCTAATGGGTACTTAGGCTGTTTCCAAATGTAGGCTATTTTAAATAATGCTGCTATGAAAAAGGAGGGGTAGCATATATTATTTTGAATTGGTGTTTCAGGATTCATAGGGCATATTTCCAGAAGTGGAATCACACTGTCAAAAGGCAATTCCACTTTCACATTTTTGAGGAAACTTCAAACTGTTTTCTAGAGCAATTGTATCAGTCTACATTTCCACCAACAGTGTACTAATATTGCCTTTTCTCCATATCCTAACCAGCACTTATTGTTTGTTGATTTATTAATGATAGCCATCCTGACTGGTGTGAGATGATATCTCATTGTGGTTTTAATTTGAATCCCTCTGATGGCAAATGATGTTGAGCATCCTTTCATATGCTTATGGACCCTGCATATGTCCTCCTTGGAGAAGAGTCTTTTCAGGTCCTTTTCCCATTTTTTTTAAATTGGGTTGTTTGTCTTTCTGGTGTTGAGTTATATGATTTCTTTATTTATTTTGGAAATTAAACCCTTGTCCAATGTATCTTTGGGAAATATGTCCTCCCATATGGTCAGTTCCTTTTTCATTTTGATGATGGTTTCCTTAGCGGTACAGAAGCTTTATAATATGATGTAGTCTCATTTGTTAATTTTCTCCTTTGTTTCCAGTGCCTTAGCAGTTATATCACAAAAATATTGCTACACAAGGCATGAAATTTTACTACCTATGTTTTCCCCTAGGATTTTTATGGTATTGTGACTTAGATTTAACTCTTTTTATACATTTTGAGTTTATTTAGTGTATGGTGTAATTTGGTGGTCTAGCTTTTTTGCAAGTACTATTCCAGTACTCCCATCACCACTTACTGAAGAGACTGTCTTTAATTCATTGTATGCTCTTGCTTCCTTTGTCAAATATTAATTGACCATAAAGAGCTCTCTATCCAGTTCCCTTGATGGATGTGTCTGTTCTTGTGCCAGTACCAGACTGTTTCATTACATTGACTTTATAGTATAGTTTTTTGAATGATAATTTTTTATTGTTGTTCAAGTACAGTTTTGTCCATTTTCCCCCACCAATCACCCTGCCCCTCTTATCCCCAGCACCCACCCTCTATTGTACCCCCTTTTGGCTTTGTCTATGAGTCCTTTGTATATGTTCCTTGATTATCCTTCCCCCTTCCCCTGTTTCCCCTTGTTATCCCCTCCCCGCTCTTCTCTGGTTATTGCCAGTTTGTTCTTTATTTCAATGTCTTTGGTGATATTTTACTTACTTTATTCTATTGATTAGTTTCCACTTATAGATGAAATCATATGATATCTGTCTTTCACTGCCTGGCTTATTTCACTTAGCATAATGTTTCCCAGGTCAATTCATGCTGCCACAAAGGGTATGAGTTCTTTCTTATAGTATAGTTTGGTATCAGGTATTGTGATCCTTACAACTTTGTTCTTTTTCTCAAGATTGCTGAGGTTCTTTGGGTTCTTTTGGTTCTATATAATTTTTTGGAATATGTGTTCTAAATTTCTGAAATATGCCATTGGTATTTTAGTAGCAATAGTGTTGAATATATAGATTGCTTAAGGTAGTATAGGCATTTTAATGATGTTGATTCTCCCAATTCAAGAGCATGGTGTATGCTTCCACTTATTTGTACTTTCTTCAATTTCTCTCTTAGGTGTCTTGTAGTTTTCCACATAAAGACCTTTTCATTCTCAGTTAAATTTATTCCACAGTACCTAATTATTTGTTGCAATAGTGAAAGGAACTATTTTCTTATTTTCTCTCTCTGATAATTTATTATTGGTGACTAGAAATGCTATTGATTTCTGAGTATTGATTTTGTATCTTGCTATTTTCCACAAATTCATTTGTTAGGTCAAGTAGTTTTTTGGTGGGGTCTGTAGGGTTTTCAATATACGATATCATGTCAACTGCAAATAATGATAATTTTACTTCTTCCTTTCCTATTTGGATGCCTTTAATTTCTTCTCCTTGTCTGATGACTGTGGCTAGGACTTCCAGTACTATGTTGAATAAGAGTGTTGAAAGCAATATCTCTGTCTTTTTCCTAAACTTAGAGGAAACACTTTTAGATTTTGCCCATTGAGTATAATGTTGGTTGTAGTGTTTTTTTGTTTTTGTTTTTGTATATGGCCTTTATTATGTTGATGTATGATCCTTCTATTCCTTCTGTGCTTAGAGTTTTATCATAAATTGGTGCTGGATTTTATCAACTGCTTTTTCATCATCTATTGATATGATCATGTGATATTTATCTTTTATTTTGTTTATGTGAATTATCACATTTATTGATTTTCAAATATAATACCAACTTTGCATCCCTCAGATGAATCCCACTTTATCATGGTGTATGATCTGTTTAATGTATTGCTGGATCCAATTTGCTTGTGTTTTGTTGCAGATTTTAGCATATATGTTCATCAGAAGTATTGTGCTATAGCTTTTTCTTTTCTTTGTTGTGTCTTTACCTGGTTTTGGAATTAGGATAATATTGACCTGATAAAAAGAGCTTGGAAGCCTTCCCTGTTCTTGAATTTTTTGGAATAGTTTTAAAGGAAAGGTGTTAATTCTTTGAATGATTGGTAAAATTTGCTTGTAAAGCTATCTGGTCCAGGACTTTTGTTTGCTAGGAATTTTTTTGTTTACTGGTTCAATTTAATTAGTTGTTATCAGTCAATTCAGGTGTTCTGCTGCTTTCTTATTCAGTTTTTCGAGACTGTTTGATTCTAGAAATTTATCCATTTTACCCAAGTTATCCAATTTCTTGGCACATAATTGTTCATAATCTTTTCTTATCTTTTGTATTTCTGTGGGATCCATTATTACTTCCACTTGTTCATTTCTGATATTAATTTCGGTCCTCTCTCTTTTTTTTTTCAATAGTCTTGTTTAAGTTTTCTCAGTTTTGTTTATCTGTTCAAAGAACCAGCTCTTGGATTCACTGATCTTTTGAATTGATTTTTTTTTCTTTCCCTGTATAATTTATTTTTGCTCTGATTTTTATTTTTTTCCTTCCTTCTACTCCCCTTTGGGTTTTTTGTTGTTGTTGTTGTTTTGTTTTGTTTTGTTTTGTTTTGGTTTGGTTTGGTTTTTGTTTTGGTTTTGTTCTTTTAATTGTAGAGTTAGATTGTTTATTAGATTGTTAGATTTTTCTGTCTTTTTTAATTGTACCTGATACCCATAATGCTATGAATTATGCTCATAGCATTATGAGTATAATGCTCTCAAGACTGCTTTCACTGTGTCCCATATTTTGGGTTGTTGTGTGTTCATTTTCATTTGTTTCCAGGTGTTTTTTTTGATTTTTTCATTGATCTGGTCGATCACACATTCATTATTTAATAACATGTTATTTAGCCTCCATGTTTTTGAACGATTTTGAGATTTCTTTACTGAGGTTGAATTCCATTTTTATGCTGTTGTAATCTGAGAAAATGTTTGATATGATACCAATTTGCTTGTATTTGTTAAGACTTATTTTATGCCCTACCATGTGGTCTATCTTTGAAAATAATCCATGAGGACTTGAGAAGAATATGTATATAGATGCTTTGGGATGAAATGTTCTGTAAATATCGATTAAATCCATTTGATCTAGTGAGTCATTTAAGGTCATTTCCTTGTTGACTTTTTGTCTGGAAGATCTATCCAATGGTGACAGTGGGGTGTTAAAATCAGTTATAATGACTCTATTGCAGTCAATCTTTTCCTTAAAACCCAGCAATATTTTCTTTATATAGTTAGGGTTATGGGGGAGGGAACATACACACACACGCACATACACACACACACACAATTATCTCTTGGAGGGCGGGCCTCTTGTAGTATAAACTCCCTCCACTAGGTGAGTGTTCTAGGAACCTATCAGTATCCATGTACCAGCTGGCATTGTTGTGAGAGGAAGCTTTTGGTTTCAGTGAACTTGTTTCGAAGACTCTTTCAGTGTGTTTACCAATTTCATGATGGGTGATTTATGAGTGCACCTGCCCACACTGCATTGATTGTTCAGAAGTTTTTGACCAAAACCACATGACCCCTCACTAATCATCCAATCTTACCCTGAGTAACTTTGTTTACCTTATTAAAAAAGTCGTCAAAAGGAAATATTTTGCTGATGCGGAAGAGATTAAACAAAAAATGGTATGTTATGAGTGTGTTGCTTGCTGTATGTGTGTATGTGTAGACTGATCTCCCTGACTTTGTGTATCTAAGTCACTCCCGGTCAGGCTCTGGGCCCCTCTGCCTTGTTTTGACTCAGTGATTCTGCTGCTGGGAATATACCCGAACAATTCTGAATCACCAACTCAAAAGAAATCATGTACCCCATGTTCACAGCAGCACTATTTACAGTGCCCAAGTGCTGGAAACAGTCTAAGGGCCCATCAGTAAATGCATGGATCAAAAAGTTGTGGTAGTTTTACACAATGGAATACTGTGCAGCAGAGAGAAAGAAGGAACTCCTATGTTTTGTGACAGCATGGATGGAACTGGAGAATATTAGGCTAAGTAAAATAAGTCAGGTGGTGAAAGACAAATATCATATGATCTCACCTATTAGAGGAATCTAATGAATAAAATAAACTAATGGACAAAATAGAACCATGGAAACATGGACCAGACTGAAAGTGACTAGAGGAGAGGCAGGAAGGGGATAATGGTGAAAAGAAGAGGGCGGGGACTAGTCAAAGAACATGTGTTAATGACCCATGGACATAGACAACAGTGTGGGAATTGACTGTGGAAGTGGGGAATGAGATTGGTGGAGGAATGCAAAGCGGGAAAAAATTGGGAGAAATGAATTTAATAACAATAAAGCATAGTGAATACTAATTGCAAGCTAGCATATAAAAAATTGCAGAAGCACTAAAAGGCATCAAATTCTATGAGTTCAAAACTGTTTTGAGCAGTGGAAAAAATGACTTGGTAGGTGTACTGCATAAAATATAGAGTACTTTCAAGGTGGCTGAAACTTAAACACGTAAGAATAAATGTACATTTTTTAAATCAATAAATTTTGTTTTGTTGTTTTATTTTTTTGGTGACCCTTCCTCCTATGTTCTCTTTATGTACTGATCCTTTTTGCATTATATAGTGACCTTTTTGTTTCTTTTTGTGGCTTTTTTCTGAAGTCTATTTTGTCAGATATAAATATTTTCATTCCAGCATTTTTTTTCTCCTTTTGCCTGGATTTTCCTTTTTTTTATTTTCAGCCTGTGTAAATATTTTGTTCCTGAGGTGGATTTCTTGTAGACAACACATATGGGTCATGTTTCCTTATCCATCTAACTACCCTGAGTCTTTTGATTGGGTCATTTAATTCATTTACATTTAAGGTTATTATTGATAGGTACTTGTTCATTGCCATTTTGTTCCTTTATAACTATATTCTTCTCTCTCTCACTACATCCTGTACTTTGTTTTGAGTTTCTAACACTTTATTATTCAAGTCTCTTTTTTTATTAATTTTTTAAAATTATTATTCTATTACTGTTGTCCCAATTCTTCCCCCTTTCCCCTACTTAATTCTTCTCCTTAAAGCGATCTATTTAACTTCTCTTACAATGTTGTTTCTGTGTTAGTGAACCCTTTTAGCCTTGGTGGATAGAGAATCTTGGTTGCAGTTCCTTGTTTTTCATTTCTTTAAATACTTCATGCCAATCTTTTCTGGTCTAAAGTGTTTCTGTTGATAAATCAGCTGAAACTCTTATTGGAGCTCCCTTGTAGGTACTGACTGTTTCTCTCTTGCTGCCTTTAAGATTCTTTTTCAGTCTTTAAATTTTGCCGTTTTAATTATTATTTGTCTCTTGTGTCTCTTTGGGTTTGTCATTATTTGTCACTATACTTCCTGAACTTGAGTGACTTTTTCCTTCACCAGGTTAGGAAAGTTTTCTGTCACTATTTCTTTAAACAGGTTTTCTATCTCTTGCTCATGTTCTTCTCCTTCTAATATCTTTATGATTCAGATATTATTATGTTTCATGTTGTCTGAAAGTTTCCTTAAACTATCATTTTTTCTTTTTGTTGCTCTGATTGGATTTCTTTTCTACCTTGTCTTCCAAATTGCTGATTTGCTACTCAGCTTCATCTAGCATGCTTTTAATTCATTATAGCATATTCTTCAGTTCAGATATTTCATTCCGTATTTCCAACTGGTTCTTATTCAAGATTTCTATGTCCTTTTTCACACTGATGTAGTTCTCACTAAGTTCCTTGAGCATGCTTATAACCATTACTTTTAACTCTGTGTCTGATAAATTGCCTGCCTCAATTTCACTTAGATTTTCTTCTAGGGATTTCTCATTTTCTTTTGTTTGGAGTATTTTCTTTGCCTCTCCACATTAGCTGACTCTTTTTGTTTGTTTCTATGTATTAGATAGATCTGCTTTGACCTCTGTCTTCATTGGTTGGCCTTATGCAGCAAGAGTCCTGTGGGACTCAGTGGTGTGGTTCCCTTGATATCCTGATCTGGGTGCTCTGTAACTGCTCCTTGTACAATTTATATGGGCTGTCTTGTTGTATTTGGGTCTTGGTTTTTGTTGCCAAATATGTTCATGGCATCTTCCCTCCAGCTGGCTGACTAAGACACTTAGCCTTCACCCCATCTTGTATGCTGTTGTATAGGTGTTGACAAAAACAAACACAGAATACAAAACTCATAAAAACAAAACAACAATGACAATATCAGCAAAATCTATGATGAAAGAACAATGAAAAATCAAAGTGGAAAGATAAATGATATTATAAGAAAAAAAAAGAATACAATAAGACCAAAGGACAGAAAAATGTTATGAGAGGAGAGGGTGGAGAAACAATAATAGTAAGGAATGGAAACAGAAATAGAGAATTGCCAAAAGAACAAAGAAAGGGAGAAGATGTAATTTAAAAAAAAAATTAAAGAGGAAGGAAGAAGGCATAATAGAGTAATAAAAAGGAAAAGTAAATATGAGATTTGAGAGAAAAAAATAGAAAATGAAGAAAAAGAGAAAAATGATATAAAGTCATGTGAAAGGAAAAACAAACAAAAAAAAAAACTCGTGAAAAGGAATAAAGTGGACTTTGTCTCAGCAGCTTTTAGTTTCGTGTGTGTGTGGGGTTTTTTTTGTTTTTTTTCTGAATTCTCCCTCTCAACCTGACTCCAATCAGATCGAGAGGGAGTTTTTTAAAGCAGATGTAAGCCAATGTCAAATACTGTCCATGTCTAGCTCTAGGCAGCCTGTTCAAAGCTACAAGCAATCCAGTTTGCAGTTGTCTCCTTTGAACTTGGCTGTGTTTCAGATGGGCCTTGCTGCTCTGAAAAGCTTGACTGTTAGCATAGCACCCAATGGTGCATGAACTAATGTCCAAAGGCATTGCCAGATCCACCTCCACCTAACTCTGCCCGTGGACATGCCATCAGTCCCTTAGTCTAGCCCCTGGTTCATCTGTTTCTGAGATGGCTTCTGGTTGAACCAGGGGTACAGAAACCCTGGATATCCTGTGGGAGGTGCCATTCATACTTCAAAAAAGATGGTGGTTGTGTTCCCTTTTCCTCATTCTACATGTCTGAGTCTGTCTCAGATTATTTCCTCATGCTGGGCAGGGTGAGGCCCTTAATAGAAAAATGAGTGGAGCCTTGAGAACCCAGAGTTTGGGTCTGCCAGAAACCTGGAGAACATTCCTAGGCTCTTCCATGTGTGAGAATCATCAGTCTGTTTCCTAGGAAAGTTTGTGGAATGATCATGCTCAAAAGCCAGTCTCTGAAACTCCAAGTCTGCCTATGTTTCTGTCTCCTCAGCACAGCGTAAGGTATAGGTTAGGGGGAAATAAGAAAGAAAAATATAATCATAAAATAAAAAATAAAAATAAGGATGTTGGGCAGAACTAGCAGGTTTCCAAAAGAAGGAAATAGGAGGATTTAAGAGGGTGTAGTGAGTGATTTCCCATAGGGCGGGGTTAATTGTTTTTCAACTGGAGGGGCTTGCTCTCTCAAGAAAAATGGTTGCTGTGGTATGGAGATATGTTGTAGCACCAAGAACACAGCAACCATTCTCCCACACCTCTCCCTCAAACCTCTACTCCAGACTCTTTTCATGCAACTCGAGACTGCCTTAAAACATTCTTAACAGCATGTCCAATTTCTCTCACTTTTAACTTTTCTTAATTGTGCTAATGTTGGTGTTATGGAGAAGATTAGAGATCCATATTCTCTGACAGTATGAGTACAATTGGGAACCAATTAAATTTATAAACTAGTGAACAGGTTTATAGACTTGCATTATTTACAAAAGACATTTTGATAGTGCAAGGTTTTTTCTTTATTTTATTCTTTTATTCTTTAATTTATTGATTTTTAGAGAAAGGGTGCGGGGGGAGAGAGAGATTTGTTGTTGTATTTATTTATGCAGTTATTGGCTGACTCTTATATGTGCCCCAGCCAGGGATCAAATGCACAACCTTGATGTCCGGATGATGCTCTAACCAATTGAACTACTCAGCCAGGGCATTGATAGTATAATTTTGTTAAATATCCAGCTTTTCATATATTGATTTGTTTAACATTAAAAATATTTCTACATATCTATGCACAGACATAGCCTTAAAAGTAATTGTATATTTCCTCCTGATTGCTGGGAGTATATTTGCTAAACATAAAGTTAAACCTGGATGATTTTATTGACATTGCTTTAGAGATGCAATTATTTTATCAATTTTTCACAGAAACACTAAAGGAGTATACTAGATAATACATTACTTTAATTTAGGATTGAATATTTCTTCTTACTATACATAATCCAGCATAGCGACTAGAATAGAATATCCTTCTATAAGATATTCACTGTCATCCAACAAATCTCATTTTTGCAAAATAATTCTGGAATGTTAATTCACAGTGATCTGTGCAGGGACAATGAACACATGTAGTTCAGTGCAACATTACTAAATAGAATATTACTGTTAATTTTTTCTTTATGCACAGTTTTTGGAAAATTACTTTACAATTGAATAATTAAAAATCTTCTGTTATCATTTGTTGTATTTTTCCCTTGCTGGATTATTTGGGACTTTTTAATCTAGGTCAAAGCTATTTTTGTACCCTTTCTATAAGGAATATATATATATATATATGATATGTATATATAATATATGATATATATCATGTATATTGCCTAAAATACAGTTTTCACAAGATGACGCTTAATCATATAAATTTTTACTATTTATTTCATGTTCTATTTTTATTTACTTGTATGCTTTCCCTTTCCTTCAGTATCATGGACACTGAAATTGAAAAAATGAATATTTAAAGTGTTTTTGAAAATAAACTATGGAGAAAAGTAGATAACTATATTTTTATCATTGATTGCATGGCTTATGTTATATTAAAAACCCATTTGTAGGGTATTGTGTTCATATGTATGAAAATATACAAATATATTACAATCCCTTCTAAAGAAATACAACTTTTGACAACTCTAAAAATATTCTAAGTGTAGTTAGACAGAAAAAGTTAAAAACCATATAATTTCACTCATATGTGAAATATATAAAACTGAAAGTAACAAATGAACAAACAGGAAAAACAAAAACTTGTAGACATAGACAACAATGTGGTGGTCATCCAAGGGAAGCGATTGGTGGGAATAATAAAGTGTAAAGGGGGAAAATATATGGTATAAGAAGAATATTGGACTTTGGGTGTTGGGCACACAATGCAATATACAGCTGATATATCATAGAATCATATACTTAAAATGTATGTAATCTTATTAAGCAATGCTACTTCAATAAATTTAATTAAAAATAAAAAAACAAAAAATAAAAATATAACATGTGTTGCAGTTGTTTATAATGAACATTAAAAGGGGAAGGAGAAAGAAAATCAATTTGACCTTTCTACATAATAATTTTTTTAAAAAACTGTTCTTTTCATTCATTGATATCCTTACACCATCCACCTACCCTAAGATAATCTGCTGCCACTAAGCCCTTAGAAAAATCAAATTTCACCAATGTTATTTTATACCCAACTTGTTACCATCAATATTATTAAGGGTTCATTTTAATTGATTTTTTATTTCTTCTCTTTGCATAAAAGATGTTCAGTAAATGTGTCTCACTTGTGAATGATGTCTGGTAAAATCAAATTTAAGGGTAAATTTAATTAGATCCACAGATGGTAAAACATAATTGATGATAATATGTCAATATAAACTGGAAATAACTGTTTCTAAACCTGTGTCAGCACTAGAAACAAAATAACAGTATTATTAAGCACTGTACTTAAGTGTTTTGAAGAGTAATGCAGTTAATTTTTAATTTCAGTTCAAATGTCTTAGACATGAGAAATTCTGGTTTATGTGAGCAGTTTTTCTTTAATAATAAAGGTATTTTGTTTCATACCTGCTATAGGTATAAAACAAGAGGGATGATTTTCATGCTGATAATACACAAGCTATTGTTACATCTATATGGAACACTACTAACTGAGCAATGGAAAAGAGAGGGTTTGCTCTCTCAAGAAAAATGGCTGCTGTGTACATAAACTTTCCTTTAAATAATTTAGTGTCTACTATAATGAAATAACTGATTTTGTGATTCTGTGTGCTAGTGGTCACTCCTCATTTGTACATTATGAAATGTTGTAAGTTTGGAAAAATTACTATTGGATGAAAAATGACACACACGATAATTAAGGGAAGGAATATCAAAACAATTTTTAAAGTTTTGCATTCAGTGGACTTTGACATTTACTATAAATGAGAATATGAAACTTTATACCTGAAGATGCAGTTAATCAGATTAGGACAACCATAGCCAGCCACAAATTATAAAATAACTAGAACATCTGTTCTTCCAAAAAAAAAAATGATATTTTGTTGTGGAATAAATTACTCATGTATTGTCAAATTTAATTTTAAGGATATTAAACTCTATCTTGATTAACTACTAAGAAAAGTCCCAAATAATCATTCTAATACAAAATAATTTATAATATAATTCTCAATATTTATTTTAGTTATTTTAGTGTCAAATTAAGAATACCAATAATAGCAATAACAATAAAATAATGAATATTACTTTGTGTACTAAACACACACATTGTTTATAACTATATATTCTATTTAAGGATACAAAAACATGAAATCTAATTTATTGATCACCACATTACAAGTAAAAAAAATGGAATTTCATGGCTCCATTAGTGACCTTTTCAAGAAAATAGGGGAAAGAGACACTATGATTCTAATTTTAATCTATCTGATCAAAGCCAATGTTTTTTTAAAAGCTCTATGTTCCATTGATTTAGTAAATAATTCTTATGTTGCTAGTATTTGCTATTAAATATAATTTTCTAAAAGCTGTGCCATTGCTTTATTGATTTCTTTTTACTGCATTCCTTGCTATGTGGCATAATGCACATGATACCTAGTTTTCTCTCTTCATGTAAATAAAACAGAAAAAACAATCTTTTCTAGTTTATATACTGACATACATACACACACACACACTGAACACAAAAATAGTGCTTTTCACTCAAATTTAACAACAGTTTTACCATATATTCTTTCAGTAACCATGGAAGACAAATATTAAGTTGTGAAGGAAAAATTTGGTTTCACTTATAATTTTTTCCTTGTCTTCCTGGAAATTATATTATACAGGTTACTGGTGTTTCTTTACTAATATGTTCCATTTATCTCCCTCAAGGTAGAATACATCAACATTTGAGGAATAAAGACATAAAAAATTTGTTCCCTTCTTACCTCAAGGAATTGGGGAAAAAAGAACAAATTAAGTCTAAAGTTACGAAAAGGAGGGATTAATAAAGATTAGAACAGAAATAAGCTGGAAAAATAACAGAAAAAAAGCAATAAAACTGCATTTTTAATAAGATAAGGAAAATTGACAAATCTTTAGCTAGGTTAACCAACAAAAAAAGAGAGAGAACTAAAAAAAAAAAAGAAAAAAACAACCTGTAATGAAAAGAGATTTATAATTGACGCTACAGAAATATAAAGAATCATAAGAGTTTGATATGAACAATTATATGCAAGTAAATGAGATAACCAAGGAGAAGCATACACACACACACACACACACACACACACACACACACACACATGCACGCACATTTCTAGAAGCATACAATTCCTGAAGACTGATTCAGGAAAAACATTGGAAACTTGAGCATACCAAGGACCAGTAAGGACATTGAAACACTGATTAAAGTCCTCCTAACAAAGTCTAGGACCAAATGGCTTCACTGGTGAATTCTATATAATATTTTAAGAATGATTAATTCTAGTTCTTCACAATAGATGGAAAAAGGAATTGAAGTGGAAGAAAAAAAATCATTTTACAGGGCCAACAGTAGCCTGATATTAAAGCTAGATAAAGACACTACATGAAAAGGTCAGGGCCAATGTCTCTGATGAATAAATATAAGTGCAAAAATTCTTAAGAAACTTCTAGTAAACCAAATTAAACATTACATTCAAAGAATAATATACTATGGTCAAATGGAATTGTTCTCTTGAATTTATAAAAATTAAAGAAAATATCTCACACATTTCTTGTAGCAATATTTTTTATGATGCATTTCTTTGAGGAAGGGAAACAGAATAAAAAATAGATAAATGGGACTCCAACAACTTGAAATATTTTTACACAGCAAAGGGAATCATTCACACAGTGAAAAGATAACACACTGAATGGGAGAATGTATTTTGCAATGATACATCTGTAAGGGGTTAATATCCAAAATTTAAAAGAACTTACAAAACTCAACACCAAAAACAAAACAATTTAAATTAAAAAATGAGCAAAAGATCTTAATAGACACTTCTCCAAAGAGGATATACAGGTGGCCCATAGACATATGAAAAGATATTCAATGTCACTAATCATCAGAGAAATGTAAATTAAAACCACAATGAGATATTCCCTCACACCTGTCAGAATTTCTATCATCAATAAATCAACAAACAACTAGTTTTGTCAATGATGTGAAGAAAAGGGAGCCCTTAGGCACTGTTGATGAGAATGCAGATTGGTGCAGCCACTGAGGAAAGCAGTATGGAGTTCCAAAAATAAAAAATAGAACTGCTTACCAGTAAGCAATTCTACTTCTGGGAATATATCCAAAGAAACCTGAAACACTAATTTAAAAGAATATATGCATCCCTATGTTCACTGCAGTATTCTACACAGTAACAAGATTTGGAAGCAGCCCAAGTGCCCATCAGTGGATGAGTGGATAAGAATGCATTTACACAGTGGAATAGTACTTGGCCATAAATAAAGGAAGAAAATGTTTTCCTTTGAGATGGCAAGGATGGATCTGGAGAGTATTATTCTAAGTGATGGAAAGAGACTCACTTTGGGGTGGTGAGCACACAATACAATGTACAGGTGATGTGTTGTGGAATTGTGCACCTGAAACTCATATAATTTTGTTAATCATCATCACCCTAATAAATTCAATAAAAATTAATAAGTAAAGCACAGGAGCTATTTTTTTTAAAATAGCATACATTATAAGGATGATACATCATGGTCAAATGAGATTTATCTATTGAATTCATCTATGAGTAAACATGTATAAATTAATAAATGTGATATACCACATCAATTGAATGAAGGATAAAGCTTATATAATCCTCTCAATGCAGAAAAGTGTTTGATAAAATTCAATATTTTTTCACAATAAAAGCTTTCAACAAATTTTGTATAAAATAAATACATTTCAACATAATGAAGACCATTAGCCATAATCCCACAGTTAAAATTATACTCAAGGTTGAAAAACTGAAAGCTTTCTCTCTGAATTCTGGAACAAATCAAACTATGACCATTCTTGCCACTGTATTCAATGTATAACTAGAAGTCCTGGCCAGAATAGTTAGGTAAGAAAAAGAAATTCGAGGCAAAAATAAGAAAGAAAGAAGTTGAATGCTCTGTTTGCCAATGATATGCTCTTATGTATTGAAGATCCTAAAGACTCCACCAAAAAAATAATTGTTAGATATAATCAGTGAATTCAAAATGTTTCAGGACAAAATTTCATATAAAAATTAATTGCATTTTTTTGTACTAACAACAAAAATGATTTGAAAGAGAAATAATGCTATCCTACTTGTAATAGTTTCAAAAAAACTATAAAATATTTAAGAATGTATTTATCAAGGAGGTGAAAAATCAGTAAACTAAAAACTATGACATTAATTTAAAAACTTATGAAGACAAAATAAATGACAAGATATCCCATATTTGCAGATTAGAAGAAGAATTTTGATAAAATGTCTATGCTACCCAGAGCCACTTATAAATTCAATACAATCTCTATAAAAATTCAAATGACATACATAAAAAAAATCTTAAAATTTATATGGAACTACAAAAGACACCAAATACCAAAGCAATCTTGAGAAATAACAAAAATTGGAGGCATCATACACCTTGATTTTAAACTACATAAAAATCTATAGTCATCAGATAAGTATGGTCCTGGTGTAAAAACAGAGACATAGACCAATGCAGTACAGTCAGAAACACAGAAATAAACTCATGAATATATAATTTTAATATTTGACAAAACAATGAAGAATATCCAATAGGGAAAAAGTATTCTTTTCAATATTTGGTACTAGGAAACTTGATATTAACATAGTTTTCCAGTTCACAAAGCCTTCACATGTTTTTATTAGCTACTTTTGTTTGCATCTCCCCATGTCCTTCTCCTTGTATTTTCGATGGGACACATGCAATTTGGGGTCTAAACACAGTTCCCTAACTTTAAACTTTCCCGCTTGTCCATAAATATTCAATGATTTTTTTCCAATTCAATAATTTTTTTCCAATTTTTTAACATTTTATCAGTAGCTAATGGTTTTGTCATGAGTCCTTCTTTTTGGAAAAAAAGTATCTTCACTCATTCTTTAACCCTGTAGGTAAATCATCTGAAACAAACAAAAAGCAAGCAAACAAAAAAAACACCTGTAATTACTTTTTTATAGTAACAGAAATTGCATACTGAGAGTATGAGCACACATTTGTCAGCTCCAAATAGGCAAAAACAATCCTAGTATTTTTGTTGCTACTTGAAAATCTCGCGCATTTATTTACATCTCTCTAACATTTTAATATCATTCTAGTATTTACCAAATAAAATATTTCATGTATGTATAACATTTTTGTACTAAGATATATGTATATCTCTTATATATTTATATCATATAAAATATAAATATCATCTGAATAAATATAAACAAATCTGGTTTACATATGATAAATATTATATACAATGTGTGTGTGTATATATCATATATATATAAAAACACATAGATACAGACAAAAGTGTGATGATAACTGGAGGAAAAGAGGGCTGAGGGGAAGAGGAGGTGGAGTTGGGCAAAGGGGAAAAATAGGGACACAAAGAAACTTTGCTTGGGTGACAGGCGCATGATGCAGTGTGCAGATGATATTTTGTTGAAATGTGCACTTGAAACCTGAATGATTTTGTGAACCAATGCCACCCCAACAAATTCAATTAAAAAATAAAAAAGAGAATAAAATTTAAAATATAAAGTGAAACTATATTCCTTCTAATTCGAAAACAAAATACATATTTTTATATATTTTATTGAGTATGTTATTACAGCTGTCCCATTTTTCTCCCCTTTATCCCCTTCATCCTGCTCCCCATCCCATCCTCCCCACGCCTCTTAGTCCATGTCCATGGGCTGCACACACACCTGTTATTTGGCATCTTAATTTCCCACACTACTCCCAGTCTCCCCCTGACCACTTTATTTTTGTTTGCTTTTGTCAACATTTTCCTGCCACCACTTTCCCCAACCCCACCCACCCCCACCTCCCACCTCAAATACATATTTAAATAGAAACATATACTGGAAAAAAAGGAGGGGAGTTTCTGAAGTTCGGGTAATTTTCTTTAAGAAAATGTACTCTATCTAAAGATTTAAAGTTCAATAGAGAATGAGAATATTTATGAGGCATTTTAAACTAAATGTTTATGACTAAGTCTGACTTTACGTGTATTCAATCTACTTATGAAACCTAAATAAATAGGAAAAATAAATTATTATGGAGTCTAATGTAAACTTAGAGTAGAAATTAGACATTATCTATAATGTGACAATAGTGTGTTCTGCAATTTCAAAAAGCAGTAATTTCCAAAATAATGTCAATTTTCAAATTGATTTAAATTTAGATATTTTTGTAGAATTTATCTTTCACTTTCTTATTCTAAATTAAATAGATATATGTCTTATTTTCATAGATAACAAGCTATAATCGTGCTTTTACATTCATAATTATATACTATTTTATTCAGTCATATACATAGCTGTTTGTTTTTCCTCATTATCCTGTACAGAAAATTTTCCTAGAAGTATCTAACTTTTATTCCTTGATTGAACTAATTGATTGCTAAGCTTGCTGAACAACATTCACATTGGGATTTTATTCTTTGTTACTCCTGGTTTATTTTTAATGTTTGAAAAGATCAGCTGATTGAAATGTAAATTATTTACAATAAAGTCCATTTATGATAAGTATCTGCATTGAAGAGTTTTGAGAAATCAGTGTTATATCCAGCACAATGACAACACTGAACATTTCCATGGTGCCCAAAAGCTCCCTAGGGCTAACTCCACATTTCTTATCACAGAAAATCACTGATATTATTGCCGTTGCATGAAATTAGTGTTGCCTATTTTAAAATGTGTTATGAATGGATTCATATAGTTATAGAATAGTATAATATTTTATAGTCATATAATAGTATAACATTTTAGAGATTATTTTACATTGTTTTGATATGTATTGGTGCTTTACAAAATTTAATTCCTTTTAGAAATCTATTTTTATGACATATCTAGATGTGTTTAATTACTCTCCTATTTACGAATATTTGGATGTTTCTAAATTGGGGCTGTTAAGTGTGAAACTACAATGAACAATCTTATACAAGGTTTTTTATTTGTTTTGTTAACATATTTCCATTTCACTTAGGCAAATATTTAGGAGTAGAATTTTGGGTCATATGGTAATTGTGTATGTACATTTATGAGAAAATGTAAAACTGCTTTCATAAATGTTTATATAATTTTATATTTCTACCAGCAATGTATAAAAGCTCAGATTTATGCACATCTTCACCAAAATTTGATATTGTCCACCGTTTCAATTTTGGCAATTCTGATGAGTGAGTAGTGATTTCTTATTATGACTTTAATGTTCATTTGCATTGTCTTGATGATTTAAATACTGAACGTTATTCCTGGGAATATTAGTCACGTGCATATCTCTATGTGTCTGCCTGTGTGTATGTTTGGTTTGTTTGAATCTCTAAATATTTCTGTTTTGTTTTCCTTTTTACCATTGAGTTTATATCAATAGATAGATGATATAGACAGATAGATAGATGATAGATAGATATAGATGTGTGTGTGTGTGTGTGTGTGTGTGTATTCAAAATATAAACTCCCAGTCTTACGTATTTGTTGTAAACATTTAAATCCAGTATGGCTTTCCTTTTCATTATTTCTTAATGAGAGTTTTTGAAGAGCCATAGTTTTAAATTTAATGACGTCTGATTTACCAAGAAAGAGAAAGCCTGGATCAAGGAAACAACAGATACATCAGAGAAATGATGAAAAGAAGCCCAAGATGATAGCCATGTGTCATGCCTGAAGAAGAAAGCAGAAAAACAGAAAGCTTCAGGAGGAAGATATCCAGGAATAAAGGTAGAAATATTGAATAATTTTTTAAAAGTGGAGGTTCTGTTCTTCTAATGAAAGAAAAAAAAATAACTGTAGGGGGAAAAAAAGGCTGTGTAAGAACAAAAAAAATACTATAGTATACTACATGGCTTAGTAATGAACAATATTTGCATAAACCTAATAATATAACAAACAACTACTAGTTTATCCAAACTGTGTGATAGAACTATATTGAGAAGACTGAAGAAATGTGTGTAAGTGCCAGTAGGAGTAAGAAATATAAATCCTCAATCAATTGTATTCCTACCTCTGGGCTCTTGACATGGCCATTTCCCCAGATAAGACATGGCCTACTTCCTTATTTTATTCGAGTCTCTGCTTAAGTGTCACTTCTTTTGTCCAATTTATATAAAATAATGCCCCCCCAAATCTATAGCATTCTTATCATCTTACTCTGGTCTATTTTCCTTAGAACATTTTCTAACCACATGCGATATAAGCCTAAAGAGTAGTGCTTGCCACATAGTAGATAATTAAGTTGAATAAAATAATAAATGAATTACTGTGATGGGAAATCAATAGTTAATGTCTTAGCTCGATCCCCCAGAAGCAGACCCTGAGATGAGTGTTAGTGCAAAAGCTTATTTGGAGTGGATACCAGGGGGCAGGGGGGAGGATGTAAGAGTTTTATTGTTCAATGGATACAGAGTTTCTGTTTGAGTCAATGAAAAATCCTAGAAATGGGCAGTGGTGATAGTTACACAAAAATGTGAATGTACTAATTGCTGCTGAATTGTATGCTTAAAACTAGTTAAAATGATAAATTTTATGTTATGTATATTTTACCACAATAGAAAGAAATATTACCACAAAGATAAACCTATAATACAGAGCAGAATGAATAGTTCAGAAATACTTTTCACTTGTATGAAGTAAATTGATACATATTTTTGAAACACAAGTACTAAGGTAAAACAATTGCAAAAATATTTAGACTTTTCAACAGTAGGAGAACAATAGGACATATCATGAACAAAAATCATAAAAAATAAATCTCACCTCACACCTGCTAAAATGGCTATCATTAAAAAATCAATAACAAGTGCTGGTGAAGATGTGGAGAAAAAGGAACCCTAGTGCACTGATGGTGGGAATGCAGACTGGTGCAGCCACTGTGAAAAACACATGGATTTTCCCTTAAAAATTAAAAATGGAACTGCCTTTTGACCCAATGACCCCACTTCTGGGAATATATCCTAAGAATCCTGAAACACTGATCAGAAAGAAAATATGCACCCCTGTATTCATAATAGCATTATTTACAATAGCCTAGGTCTGGAAACAGCCCAAGTACACATCAGTAAATTAGTGGATAAAAACACCTGTGGTTCATTTATACAACAGAATACTATGCAGCCATAAAAATAAGTAACTTTTTTTACCTTTTGCAACAGCATGGATGTGTAGAGGAAATCAAGGCTGAGACGCCAAAGATGAAATGCCATTGCCCTAACTAATGCTGTAAATGCTTCTTTCCCATTTCTGTAAACCCGCGTTGTGCCAAACCTGTACCACGCCTCCCAAGACCCTCCCCATTTGGCCCAACATAAAAGGAATGCGGAGCTATTGTTCTGGGCCCAGGCTTTGAAAGAGTGCTCCACTGGGCCCGCATGTGTTAATAACTTTCCCTTCATTACTCCCGGTGCTGCGTGAGTCATTCCTGGTTTCACTTTCTGCTACAGATGGATCTGGAGATTATTATGCTAAGTGAAATAAGCCAGTCAGAGAAAGACAAATACCATGTGATCTCACTTATATGTGGAATCTAATGAACAAAATAAACTGATGAACAAAATAAAAACAGAGGAACGGATACATGGAACAGACTGACAGCTTTCAGAAGAGTGGGGAGCGGGAGGCGCTGAATAAAAGGAGAAGGTATTAGCAAAACACCATATATGCATAATTCATGGACTCAGGAGACAGTACAGTGATGACCAGAAGGAAGATGGGATGGGGGCTGGGTGGAAGTGGGCAAAGATAGGGAAAATGGGGACATCTGTAATAGTATTAGTAATAAAAGTAAAAATAAAGAAAAAGAAATAAACCTTAGCTCTTACCCCCACATCATAATAATAATGAAATAGATTATACACTTAAATATAAATAGTTAAAGAAGTCCTAAAGTAACAATAAGAAAAAAGAATTGTTGCACAGGGTAGTCCAAAATTTCTTAGGCCAAAATAGAGAAAGAAGTTTTAAAAAACAAACAAACAAACAAACAAAAACACCTTGATAGAGTGGACCCCATCAAAATAAACTTGTGCTCTTTAATACCACTGTTAGGGAAATTAAAGGATAAATCACTGACTAGATGAAAATATATCTAATAAAGAATCTATATGCTGAATTTAAAGAGGTCTTACAATTAAATAAGACAAAATAACAAATTAAATAACAAAATATAAAATTAGGAGAAAGTTTTAAATAATCACTTCACCAAAGAAGAAATATAGATGTCAAATAAACACATAAAAGATGTTCAAAATACTTATTCATCAGGTAAGTAAAACTTTAATACATAACAAGATACACTATTTCATATCTACTAACATGGTTAATGTGAACAAGGACAACAACAACAAAAAAAATCTAAAATATAAAGTGCTCGTGAAAAACAGAGTTAATGAACATTTCATATATTGCTGGTAAGAAAGCACACATCATTCTGGTAAGAAAAAAGTTATACAGACAAAATCACATCCAGGGTTGCCATTAGTTGGGAGTGGGGAAAAGAGCTGTGTTACCAAGGTGCGCGGGGCAACTTCGCAAAGTGATAAGAAGATCCTGTATTCCAACTGCGTTGCTGCTTACGTTTTCGTAACGTTTTGTCAAAACTCATTAAACTGTATACCTATTAAAGGATAAAGTTTATTGCCTGCAAATTACATCTTGGTAAAACTGACTTTAAGAAATTAAAGTAAAATAGAGACTTTTTTGGAAACAAAAGTCACGTTTCACTTGTCTCCAGCAGACCAGGTTCCCAGCAGCCTGACCTCATACATGTTTCCGACATAAGGAAACAGAACCCCACTGGAAGCAAAGCTTTCAAGAGACAAGAAATGAGGGCCATGGGAAGGGTAAACACATGAGTACCTATAAATACCTATTGATTATTTAAAATAAAAATGAATTAGAATTTAAGAAAATCTTGCAAGGAATTTCTTAAAGAAAGTATATGCTTAAATACAATTTATGAAAATTGTAGCACACAAAAAAAATCTTAAGTTTAAGGATTCCTAGAAAAAATATTCAATATAAAAATAACAGAAAATTAACATCATCTTACATTGATAGTGAGATACTGAATTAGCCAAATATATTATATGGTCAATTATGCTACATATCAAAGCCTTTAAAATGTTGGAATTTAGAATGAGCATGGGTATATTTTCATATGTGTGTATTTAATATGTATATACAAAAATACTCAACAGTCTTTGTAGAAGCAAAGACTTATTTTTTAATATCTAAAAATTTAAAATTGGGTAAATGTATTAAATAGAGGACATTCATGTAAAGTATTGGCATGCCCATTAGAAAACATTTCCTCTTTCTACTTACAACTGCCAATTTTTTGGTGGCATTGCCTTCACACATTACAGGTTGAAAAACAACTAAAGAATAAAGGAAATCATGGGAAATAAAACACCAATGATTGTAATACTGTTACCGTACAGGAACCGGCCTGGAGGGGTCTACCTCAGGCCAGTCTGGTGTGTACGGGTTCTTGATTTCGTGTAGGAAAGATTTCACAACATGAGTCAGGTGATTTTGAGAGTCCATTTATTAAGGCTGGGACAGTGAAATAAAAGAAAGACTAAGGGCAGAAGAAGTAACAGGAGAGAGCCTAGGCGGTGCCCTGCTTTGGCTCCCTAGAACAGTTATGGGAAAGGAGTAGGCCAAGGTGGGGCTGCTGCCAGCTCACTGGGAAGTCAGAGAAAAAGGGAGCCCTGGAGATAGGATCGGGGTTAAGCCTAGGTCTAGCAGTCACTGCTCACTGTCCCCCTGGCTGCAGGTCTCCTGAGGACCCTTAGAGTTTAAGAGGCAATAAAAAGTTCATGCCTGGGAAGGGGGATGGGCATGCTCTAAAGCAAGCCTGCCCGAGTCTTTGACCTGAGGGCTTTATAACTTTTTTCTGAGGGTGAGAATCTTAGGCAAAGGTTTCAGCAGAATAGTTTTCAGCTTTCCAGGTACATATTTAATAGTCTGATGCATCAAAATTAATGAATGGGGTGTGGAAATATTCTTTGGTCTGTTATACTGTTTTACTTTTATCTCAAGTTTGTCGGACTTTTAATGGGGTTTTTGTTATTTGTTCCTGACTTCATCTGTCCTTAGGTTTAGCTTGCACCAATGGCATTGACTGGGTTTCTATTATCCGTTTCTCAGGCTAGGAAGATTTAAGCTATATATTCTTTGGTTAGGTAAGAAAGGTATGAACCATTTGCTCTCAAGTGTCCTGGGTTAGGGGAGATAAGTCTTTGCAATTCACCAGCTGGCTGTAAATTGCTCAAACTGTTTGGCCTTGTTTTTCATGTGTCAGGTTCCCCATTCCACTTGCCTGGGAATATTCTGTCTTCTTACTATCCTGTCATAGTACTATGAATATAAAATGGGATCACTAAAATTTTCTATAGGTAAGTGAATTTTCTAATTAAACCTAATGCAATGCTTTTTATAAGTTTTTACTTCATATAAAGTGACTCAGGATTTAACGGAAATCAGCACTTCCATGTGTCTCTCACAATGTATGCTTTTGTCTTCAAATAAATATTTTTATTTTTTAAATTACAAGGTTCTCTATTATTGAGAATAATTAAGACCACGTAAAACAAATATTCTGAGTCTCATAACTTATTGAGGCCAGTGTATTCTAGATAAAGATCTGGAAAAAAAACATGAAAGGACAGGAGTTAGTGGTTTTTGATGTGTGTTTATATATTACTTTGGTAAAGGAAAAAGATGTTTGAAATATGGAACCAGACTCAATTGATTCTTTTGTTACTTTTGGTCCTATTCCAGTAATACATTAATGTGCATATCAATATCTCTGCTGGGAAACAGCATCATTTATTTTCTATTTTCTCATATCCGGGCTTTGCATATTTCCCATTATTTAAAAAAAACATTATTTTATCATCTACAGTTTTTAAATATTCTTAAGGAAATGTTTTAATTTTTTAAAAATCCATATCTTTATTACTATTTAAATAAAAATTTTACTTTAATGTATAATTAAGAATTATTATTTTAAACCTGTATATTATTTCTGAAACTTTAAAGTAGCCTTAAATGATACACAATTGCCTGTAGATAATACTAAAATTTTCTTTTTGTCCTAGTAGTCTAAGACCTAGCCCTTAAACTGGGGCATTAATGAAAAGTTGAGATGATACTGGGTAACGCCCCCCGCTTTCCCTAACCATTCTCTTCATACCCTTATGAAGACTGGACTTGGTTGACCAGAATTGAGTTTCTTCATTAACTAGCATGACCTGAGACATCCATTTCAGAGGAATAAATAAAACTGTTGATAATAAGAGTAATGAAAACCATAAAAAGTTCTAACATCAGAAATGAACTAAGGCATCTAGCCCATCTGGCCAACTAAGATCACATCTGTGGTGCCAGATAAGGAGCTCACATTATGGTTCATAGAATCAGGTAAAGAGGTAGTACATGGAATGATTCTTATGAGTAATTCAGTTTTAATTTAATAGAAGTTAAGTAATAATTGAGGGCTCCATTTTACAAGGGTTAGCTGTATGGTTAATATTAGCCTTCATGGCTTAAAAACAGCTACTTGTAGTGGCACAAAATGTTGAAAAATTTTCCAGTGATGAGTGATACAACATGCAATTTTAAATTACCAATTTGGTATGTAGTCTTCTTCTTATTCACCAGAATCCTGTGAAGTAAACAAGTAAGTATCTGTATAAGAGCCTTAAGATGTTATAAAAGTATGAAGTAGGCCCCATAGTTCTTTCAAATTATACTCTTGTCAGTTAGGGCATTTATCTAAGAAGAACTCACTCTAGTGTATTTTTTTAAGATTATTAGTCACTCTCCTTACAAAACACTTAAAGTAGCTGAGTTTTTTTGTTATATTTCCTAATGAAGCAAACAATGTCACAACAACAATTGATTTACGTGTGTGTGTATATATATATACATATATATATGACAAAGTTCTTTTCCTCAAGGAAATCTCAGTAAAAACAAGAAATTGACAAGTAATGGAGAAGGAAGGGATCTAAATAGTTGCTAAAATAAAGGTTCTCAGGAAGGGTTACGGAGTGTAATCCTCAGTCACCCTAGAATGGTGATCAGCAGTGTGAGGAAAGATTCAGAGAGAAAGGAAGATTAATTCATATTAAGAATTCATTGTAAGAAGTGATATCTTATTTAGACATATCATATAAAAAAGCAGATTCAGGGAAAAGAACAATGACAGAGCATGATATACCCAGGAAGCCATTGGCATCTCAGCAAACTACTGATAATATAGCATTAATTATTATTTTGGAAATCTATGGGAATGAAACTGAAATGGTAAGCAAGGGACAATAAAGATAATTTATTCACACTCCATTTGTATAATTATGTCATGTCTGTGTCATGCACTGAGCCTAGTATTAGGGATATGTGAACAAATATGATAGACACGCCCCTATCCTCGCAGAGCTTACCATCAAAGTAGCAAATACTGGATAGATAGGTGCAGAAAAGTTATTAAACAAATGATCAAAAAGTGTTGTGTGAGGACATAAAGTTCTGATAAATTTAGGGTAGCATTTTGCAGCACCTTCAAGGCCAGGAACATTTTTGTTGAGATGAGGCCTCTTCTGAATTGTGTAATTTGATTGATAATCTCTTATGCACTTATTGTATATACAGGTTTGTTTAAAGATTATATTATACACATAAGAGATGGAATTAGAATTTGAGAAATTCATGATTAATAATATTGATAAAAGAATATGGAAGAAGAGAACAAAGGCAGAAATACCATTTAGAAAACATGCTACATGGGAGACAAATTACAAGAGCCAAATGCAAGCCAGTTGCAGTAGTAATGAAAAAGGTTGATCGATTTGAGAAAATGTTAAGAAGTAGAGTTAATGTAACATATATATTGAGGTAGCATAGATTTTAATTTTGATGTGTTTTTCTTTGTTTAAAATGAAAACAATCAATACTATCCAAGCTAGAGGGAAATGGACACTGTTGTTAGTTGTGTGAATTATTGCATCACTTTTATGACACAAGCTGGTAATACGTATAAAGAGTCTTAAAATTAATCACATTCCTTGATAGTTATTCCGCTTCTGGGAATCAGTTATGTAGAAATAATTGTAAATAAAAGTGTATTGCTAAAGAAGATAAATAAACATTATTTTTAATAACAAAATCAATGGATATTGCCTCAATGTTCAATTCAGCGGAGCTGCTTATGTAAGTTATTATGCAATTAAAATGCATTATATGTTAAATAATATAAATTAAACACAAAATTATATGGTCATTACTACCACACCTTTTGAAAAATATGCATTTAAAAAAGGAAGATTTATCAAAGTTACATTTCATTTCTAGGTGGTTAAGAGCATTTTATATTTTCTTTTATTTTCAAATTAGTTGAATGTGAACATTGATTATGTTTGTAGTAAAATAAAAGTTAAATTTACTTATGATTTTTAGGATGTGGTAACCTAGTGTATGTGATGATAAGGAATAACATTAATAATTAATAAAATTTTATACCAGATTACTGGCTTTCTGGCTTGACATAGATACTAAAAAGAGAGTATATTTTGGGTGAAGCATGTATGTAAATTTGATAATAATGTTTTAACTTACCATATAATTAGGTTAAAAAAAAAGTATACACTTTGTACAAAAAATACTTATAGTCTTGCTACTTCTTTTGTAATTATTTACCTCATGATTGATTTTATTCATTGTATTCCATAAGAAATGAAAGCATCTGTTTATACAACATCTGACTATAAATGTTTATAGAAGCTTTATTTGCAATATCCAAATCTCAGAATGGCCCATATGTCCATGAACAGGTAAATAGACTAAAAATGTATTTTGTACACATGTGATATTCACTCACTGCCACATTGCTAAATGATATTCAGAAATTAAGATACTGATCTACTGATACATGCAACAACATGGATGAACCTCCATATAAATAAGCTGAGCGAAAGAACTCAAAGACAAAAATAACATTTAAAAATTTTTATTTACATAAAAGTTTGGAACATGCAAACTAATCTGCAGTGACAGAATTCAAATCTGTGTTCAGTTGGGTTCACAGTGAGGGAATGGGATGCAGGATGTACCAAAGTATTAAAAAAAATGGAATGAATTTTTGTGGGTGATATAAATATTGATTCTGGTATTTTGGTGATTTTTATGGATTTTTATAAAGTTCAAAACTCATCAATTTTATTTTAAATATGTAAATTACATTTCAATAAGATTTTAAAGATTGAAAAATCAAATATATTTTTATATACCACAAATAAATAAATGTACATTGGCACCAGTTTAAATATTATTTAAAATGTCATCTACCTAAGAATAAAGCCATAATGCATAAATCATTACTGAGAAAATTAAAGAAGCTCTAAATAAATAGAGACAGATATATCTGTGTGCATATGTGTATGTGTATGCAGGCACATGTTTGGTTAAAGCAGATTTTTGTGTAATCTGTCACTTCAGATAGCTTGATAAAGACTGATAAAGTGTAGCCAATGCAATCTTTAGCAATAAAAATAAATATAGAGGACTTATAATAACAAGTATGAACCTTTGTACATTCCATAAATAAGAGTATATGAAGTTGGAAGAAGTAAATAATCATTGATCAATGGAATAGAATATAGTTTATTAAAAAAACTCATGAAATGGGTAAAATATATCTTTTTAAATAAATGATGCTAGGTCAATTGAATATCTATTTAAAAATAAATGAATCTTGAAACCTGCCACATTCAAAAATTAATTCCTGATAAATTTTAGATTGCAAATAGAACACAATAAAAATTAACTGAAAATATTGAAAATTTGAGCCATTTAAAATGAAGAGTTTTTGTTCATTAAAAGACAATAACTAAACAAAATTTAAGCATCAGATTTAAAGATGATGTTGGATATTATATGACTTGTGTTCTAAGTTTTAAAAAGTAGTTTTTATGAATCAGTAACCAAAGGATGGATAATACAATAAATATGGGCAAAACTTGAGTTGAAACTTCAGTATAATTGTACTGAAATCATTAAAAAACACATGAAAAGTTCTAACTTTAGTAATCACTAATCATTAATCAAACTCATTCACTATGGGTATATAAGTTTCTATAACAAATTTGAAGAGCTTTTTGGCAATACCTTCTGACACATAAAATATCTATATTCTATTATCTGGAAACTTCATTTTTCAATATTTATAAAGCAGAAATTAATGTATATATTCACCAAAAGATATATACCAGAATACTTATCATAGTACTCTTTATAACAGCCTCATCCTAGAAACAACCCAGTTATCTATTAACATTAGAGTGGAGAAATAAATTGTTTTATAGCCATTCCATAGAAAGTTATAAAGTGATGGGAATAATAATTTATACGTGATAATATGATGACTCTCATAAGAGTAAAAATTTAAGCTAATGTGGTCAGATACTAAGAACAACACACTATATGATTTTATTTTAATGAAATTCAGAAGCAGCATACAGTAATTTATAACTTCTTAAATATGTTGGAGTAATACTGGTTAATAAGATTTTATCGGTTTCAAGCATACAGTTCTATGATACATCATCTGTATATTACATTGCGTGCCCACCACCAAAGTCAAATCTCTTTCATCACCGTGTACAACATATAATCCCTTTTAACCCTACTCTCCTTTCCTCTGATAATCACCATACTGTTGTCTGTGTTTATGAGTGTATTTGTCTTGTTTGTTCATTTGTTACTTTCAGTTTTATATTCCACATATGTGTGAAATCATGTGGTTCTTGACTTTTTATGTTTGATTGATTTTAACATGATATCCTCAAAAGTCATTATTTTATTTATTCCTGTAGGAGAGGTAGAGACTGGAAGGAGGCTTCTATGGTAACTGCAATGTTATATTTTTTATCTCAGTGTACATTACAATGGCGTGTTCCTTTCGATAAAATTCACTGTACCTTTCTGTGTATTATTGTATATTATATTATTCTTCAGTAAAACTCTTACCTAAAATAATTTTTAAATGAACAGAATAGCCTTCTCAGCAATTATGTCTTGAGTACCCTTTCAAACCCTAGAATATTTTCATAGGAAACTTGAAAAAATATGCAATTTGAACACTAAAACATTCAGCAACAATTACAAAGCAAACACAGATTTATAAAACATACATTTAAAAGCTTCCACAGTTAGTATCCCAATCAATTGTGCACCTTTCAAAATGTTGGTATTTTCTGGAAATGTTTTACTTTAATATATATTCATTTCTGTTAGGCATGAAATTCTTGCACATTTCAACCATTTGAGGAACTTAACATTACATGTTATCTCTTAACTGCAAAAGTAACCTTTATTTTGTATTCAAACTCTGTCAACTCAAACGTCTGTCAGGGAAATTACTGTAACTGTATGTATATACATTTTTAACAAAAGTAAATTATATCCTTAAACAAAACTGTGGCACACTTCTGTGAAATACATGTATAGTAACCAAAATTTGCAAAACAAAATATATCCATCGATCCATAATTTTATCATATACAATAAACAAACAGTAGCCTGATTGGTAATTTTTAAAAATTTCCACACAAATGCAACCTACACAATCATTTCAGAATTTTAACCTAAATGTCTCCTGTTTTACTATGTGCTAATAAAAGCAAATTAGAGAATTAAATCTGTACATTTTTTAAACAAATATTCTGAAATAAGGAAGCAAACTTTGAAAGTATAAAGCTTGCAATTGACTCCAGGAGAGAATAAAACGTATTTTGATACTGCTCTATCTTCTTATAAGGTTTCTGAAAAATACCAAGTGAAAAGACAAATTTTATTTTTCATTTAAAGATAATTGTGTGTCTGAATCAAATTTTAATATGTTCAAGGTGCTTGCCAACCACTTTTAAATCAACAAAAGCAAGTATGTTAAGATGATACCTGTTTGTCTTTTCCTGTGTGCTACAAAAGTGATTTTGTCAGAAAATTATCCACTGTTTCTAGCTGAGGATACTTCTCAAGGAAAATGGCTTTTGCTCAGTTTATTTCCACCCTAGAGAAGTCTCTTATGTATATGTTTAGAAAATACTTGAGAATTCTTGCTGTTCATTCCCTAGGATCCTTTTAAGTAAACTTCTAATATCCCATAAAGGAAGTAAGTAGAAATAGTACAGTTTATCTTTTGTGTTGCCTGAGGATCATACTGGTTTGTACATAAAAGAGAGAAATGCAGGCAATACTTTATTTAACCAATTGAATGATTTAAGTTTTTCTGGCAAATGTGACCTTGTTGATGTCATTTTTATTGTTGAATCATTTGTAATTGTCATCTGATTTCATGTTTCTTTTTAAAGTGTAATAGCAAAGTTATATGTTCCATAGCTGTTTATGTAAAAATATGCTGTTAATAAAATTATTGGTTGTTTATGAGTTAGCAATGAAAATGATCAATAAATTAAAAAATAAAACATTTCCTTTCTCTTTTTTACAGTGGTGCAATAAAAATTGTAAGCATGTAAACTGCATTAATTATTTGAGATGAGCATATATATCTTTAATTCTATCATTTACACTACAAAGAAATAAATACTATAATCAATTTGTGTTGAGTAAGCAGGTATATTTCGCTATGAACATTAATTTCCCACACAAACTATATCTTTTATTTAAAATCACTGTGCTATGTAAATTGGTAGTTACTAAGTAGTCATGGGAAGTACAGCATAGGAAATACAGTCAGTAATACTGCAGTAACCATGTGTGGTGCCAACTGGGGTACTGGAAATATTGAAGGAAACACTATGTAAAGCATTGATTGCTTAACCACTAAGCTGTGCACTTGAAGCCAATACAAAGTTTTAAAAAATAAATAAAATTTTTGTGCTACAGATTGTTTTCTTTCATAAATCTCAAAAATTCAAAATCTAGTAATCTTCCAAGGTAAAAATCCACAAGCCTGTTTCTAATAATCATAACTTTAAAAGTTCATAATACTTTATGTGTTTCTATCAGAATATAAAATACACAGCCATTTATTGAAATAACATTTTAAAGCATATTTACTATTATTTTAATGAGGTAAATGTATGAAGACTAAAAATCCAAAATTACAACCAAGTATAAGATACCTGAAATACTTTCATGTGTTATTTATTATTGCTGCTAACTTACTGAATTATAAACACAGAATGCTTTTATAATTTTTTTAGTAAATATTATCAACTACATTCTATTGAGAAAGCATCTTCTTGCTTCCACAGAATAAAGGGATTAAAAATGATAACTCAGGGAAATACTTATAATTTCATATATGTATAATTTCTATTATTTTGTTATTAAGATAAAGTACTTTGCATTTTAAAGATTCAGTTTTATGATTGATTTGAAACTCCTCCCTTTCATCTAGCACAAACAGCAGTTAGATTTTCAAGAATAAGAAATTCAAAGGGGCCATGATCTCCTTCATCACTCTTCATGCTTTTATTTCTCTCAGACCTTTCTCCTCCCGCAGCCAACTTGACTCCGAACATAAACAGACAGCAGCCCTGGCCAACAGAGAGGGCATCTGTGTCTGACCTGGCAATGAGGTCTGATTATATTTTTAGAGGTACAGTCAGGCACCTTTGTTGGGGAGAGGAGAGCTACCAAGTATCCTTTATTCTAGTGGGATAATATCCTTTGCTCATTTGGCAATTCTGTCATTGCTAGTGTTTTTTATGATGTTTTTTTGTTTGTTTGTTATTTTAAATCACAACTAATCCTATTCTTCCTTGAAAAGCAATAACATGGCTCTTTGGACTCTATAAGCAGTTTCAAATCTCCAAACTTTCTTAGGTCTGAGGATCTCATAAATTCTGAATATCACCCTCTTTTGTTTATTACAGCACTTGGAGACTGATGGAAATTTATTAGCAAGAATCAGGATATGAATCCCTTTGACAAGGACTTTTGAAAAATGAGTGACTTTGGAATTAGCTGGGTTCCCATAGTATTCTATTGCGTATAAAGGCAGAGAAAATGATCAATCAGCACTTTATAAATTCATGTAATCTTTCTGTTGCATATTTTGTTACATATCGTCTAAATGAGTGAAAAGCAATTGGCTTATATCTAGATTTTGTGGGACGTTACATGTATATAACTTCATAAATCTTCAAAATTATGAATTTTAAATTAGATATAAAACTGAATACTTGAAATGATAAAATAAATCACAACAAAATATGAATCATGATCTACAGCAGTTCTCCCTTATCTGCAGGGGATATGTCCCAAAATGTCCTGTGGATGCCTGAAACTGTGGATAGTATCAAACCCTATAAACATTATGATTATTTTCTATACATACATACATACCTATAATAAAGATTAATTTATAAATTAGTCACAGTAAGAGAATAACAATAAATAATAAAATAATTATAATAATATACTATAATAAAAATTATGAAAATATGTTCTCTCTCTCTCTCTAATAATTGATTCTTGCCCTAGACTGCTACTAAGTGATTAATGGGAGGGGAGAGAGCATAAAGCACACTAGACAAAGGGATGATTCAAATCCCTGTGCAGAGGGAGAATGACAGTGTGCGATTTCATTATGCTACTCAGAGCAACATGCAATTTAAAATTTATGAATTATTTGTTTTGGGGATTTTCCATAAATATTTTTGGATTGTAGGTGATTGTGTCAAATAATCCATGGAAAGTGAAACTACAGATAAGGAGGACTACTATATACTACAAACACAATGAAATCTAGAAAAAAATAAGATATTAATTAATTTTATGAAATAAACTATATTTTGGTTGTCTGTTTTTTAAAATCTCCCTTTAGAGGACAACAAATGTATGTATTAATACTCTAAGGAGCAAGTAGAAAAAATAATATTTTCTTTTGCATGGTTGATTAAAATTTTTTATTAGTGATGATGACTTGGAGAAATTTCCCTCTGCTTTGCAAATCTTTATTGGCAATGTCATGTACACTTTTAGACTGGTCAAACATAGGAAAACTTCAGGTGTTTTTATTACATGGGCTGAAAGTTTTCAGAGTATTTTAACCATCTAAATAACCAAAGTATTTTAATCATGTAGTGATTCCTCTTAAATATATTTAATTCCTGACACATTCACTATTTTGTTGTCAGTATCTTCTTCAATTAGTTTACTATAAATTTTATATTATATCTCATAAACTTTATTTCAACAAAAATTATGAAAGTTCAGTGTACCCATCCAAGTTAAAAAATTCCTCAGAATAAAACTGTTATTGATATTCTTTTATGTATTTTTCAGATCCTACAAATTGAGTGTTATTTTACTATTTTACATGCATATCCTTTCTGCATTTTCATTTGCAGTTTGGCAATGTTCTGATTCTCAGTGTTCTTTATTTTTCACTCTAATTTTCATTATGTATAGTTTAGTGGCTATCATGATTTCATTCCCTGTCTTTGTAAATTGACCATCAAATATTTAGTTTCTATGTCATTTTATTTCTGGAAGAAATAATTCAAACTTCCTTAAAATTGACTTGATAGGAATTTTAGATAGTGGCGAGGTAGGTGGGAGCAGAACCAACTTGCTCGTGCACCCCTAGGTGCAGCTAGGGACACCTAGCGGCCTTCCAAAGAACAGGGTGAACAACCAACAGAATCCCAGCTGATAAGAAGTCTGGAAGCCAATAATTGCAGAAGACATTTAAAAACGGACAGTAAGGAGATTTTGTATGCCTACAGGAAGGTCTCTGGTCCCTGAACTAGGGACCACAGCTGCCATAGGAGCTTTGAAGGAATGGAGGGTCAGTGATTGTAACTTGGCAGCTCCATCCTCTCCCAGAGCAGAGCAATCACAAAATGGTGCCAGGGGTTTCAAGACCTGGATGCTTGAAATTGCTGGGGGGATAAAGACACAGTGGGAGACATAGCAGGTGGCATACCCCAGCTGGACTATGGTCACCAGCAGGGACAGTACCAGAGAAACTGAGGAGCTGGTTGACACTTTGAGATGGGAGAAGAGATGGGCCACGACTGACCATGACCCAGATAGTCTTGGGACTGGTCAGAGAGTTGGGCTGTGTGAAAAGCCGGGTGCTTGTTAGGAATGATCACCACAACCAAGGGGAATTCACTCAAAAAAAGGCTCTCAGCCACTGTGCAAGGACCTCTTGTCTGCAGTGGCTGGGCAAAGAGGGAGGAGAAGGGGCGTGATTTGCTCCCACTCAAGGCACCTCATGGACTGATCAAAAGGGATTAGTAGGGGCTCAGAGAGGTAGCAGTCCTGAGACAATTTAATAGGGGAATTAAACTGCCATGAAGGGGTTTGCACTCACACACTGCAAAGAGGGAGGCGAGGGGTGCGATTTTTTCCCACTTGGTGCACTTCAGGGACTAATTGAAGGGTTGCACAACAAGGTGGTTTAAAGGCCCTGGCCTGGCAAATATAGACAGTGTGTGCCATGCAGCACTCTGAGGGCCTGGGCTGGAGGCTGGGCACCTGTGAATATTGTAGTCCAGACTGAGCCTCCATCCTCACAGAACTACAGGAAAAGAAAAATACTGAGCCCAATCCCCCTGTGCCTGCAGCATCCAAGACCAGCAGAACCTGCTTGTGGGTTTAAAGTCAGCACGGGGCCATTTTTTTGTTTTTTGCAAGTGTAAGACAATAATACCTGGAGCTGTGAAAGGACCAAAGACAGATCCAGAGAGAGGTCAGAAGATTAACGCCAAAAACTGAGACAAATTTCACTTTAATACTTGCATTTTTTTAAAATTTTTATTGTTTTAAATTTCTTTTTTTTCCATTTAGATTTTTTGTTTGTTTGTTTTGTTTGTTTCTTTGTCTTCACTGTTTGATTGGTTTTCATTGTTCTCCCTTTCATATTGCATTTTAATTTTTCTTCTTTACTTCACTTGTATTTCAATAACACACTTCTCTTGGTCTTTTAATTTTTATTCTTTTTATTCAGATTATATATTTCTTGTCATATTATTATTGTTCCAAATCCTACACAGCACCCTTCCCTGATCTTTGTCCATTTTGTTATCTTCCTGAGCTTTCTTACTGTTGTGGTTAATTTTGCCCTCTCACACACTACGCCAAGTTTCTATTCCTTATTCTCACTGTATCTCACCATCTAACCTTGCATAAGTGCTCTGCATTCTGGAGTCAGTTCACATTATTTTTCTCCTCTAATAAGAGTCTTATCTCTTTTTCACCTTTTATGAAGTGTCTGCTAGTTAGGTGAAATATCACGGTTATTGCCATACTTCTCCAAAAGATTACCTATCTGTTCCCTACTTGTTGGTGCTTTAAATCCCAGAGAATTCCCTACCGCTGTCTTACTCCATTTCACTCTTGCCCTGCCCATGATCACATACAAGATAAGGAGGGAGCTGTGAATACCAGTAAACCCACTGGAGGGGAGAACCCACCAACAAAGGAACCACGAACAGGTAAAACCCAAGTACAACAAGAGATCCCTTACAAATGGAAGAAAGAGCAACCCTAGAGCATCCAGACAAAGAGATTAAAGAGACCACACCATTAAGCCCCACAGAATTCCTACTACAAAAGTTGACCCTATGAAGACAGCTGGCAAAGCAGAGCATTGGGAAATGCAGAAACAAACAAAAAGAGTCACCTAAAATGGGGATACAAAGAAAGAGCCTGCATTCAAAAGGAATGGAAGACTCCTCAGTAAAAGAGCTAAATTAAATGGAGGCAAGCAAACTATCAGATACAGAATTCAAAAGAATGGTTAGAAAGATGCTTAAAGAGCTCAAAAACAACTACAAGAAACTGAGTGAGAACTACAACACTATGAAAAAAGAAAAGAGAAACTATAAACAAGAACCAGGAAGAAATGAAGAATACAATTTTGAAATAAAAAATATACTACAAGGAATTACAAGATGGTTAGATGAAGCAAAGGACCGAATTAGTGAACTGGAAAACAAGGCAGAAAGAAATACCCAGGTAAAACAGTTGCATGAAAAAGGGGTTAAAAAATATGAAGATAGCTTAAGGGAACTGTGAGACAACACAAAACACAACAACATTTGAATCATAGGAATATCAGAAGGAGAAGAAAAGGAACAAAGGATATAAATCCTGTTTGAAAAAATAATGACACAAAACTTCCTGAACCTGGAGAGGGGAAAACCACATAAGTTCAGAAAGCACAGAGGGTCCCAGTCAAGATGCACACATAGAGGCCTACTCCAAGACACATCATAATTAAACTGCCAAGTTTTAAAGACAAAGAGAGAATCTAAAAAGCAGCAAGAGAGAAACAAGAAGTAACATACAAAGGAGTTCCAAAAGGATAGCAACTGATTTCTCAACAGAAACACTATAAGCCAGAAGGGAATGGCAAGAATATTCCAAGTAATGAGAAAGGCCTGCAAACAACTACTCTACCAAAGGAAGGCCTCAATTAAAATGGAAGGTGAAATAAGGAGTTTCCCAGACAAAAGAAGGATGAAAGAATACACCTCCACTAAACCACCACTGCAAGAGATACCAAAGGGGCTGCTGTAAGAGGAAGAAAAGAATGAGAGAGAGAGGAACACAGGTACCATGGGGGGGAAATGAATAAGTACCTATGAATAATAAC